>JAJGRW010001096.1:153051-176662 GCA_025461045.1 Carex parvula | reverse complement strand
TAAATTATCAAGTATTCATATATAATTCATCAAGTATTCATACCTAAGATATCAAGTATTTAAAAAAAACTGGACACAATACCTACTCATCTTTTACACGTTTTTCAAGGTGGTTTTTTTTTCCGTTCAATCTAACCAATTTTTGGGACGATCTATGAGGAATTTTGCAAATCTAAAACCACGAACGTGTTCTATTTTTTTTTCTCTTTCAAAAGAGATCCATGATGACATACTTTTACACGTTTTTCAAAGTATCAAATATTCAAATATGAAAAGTATTCATACAAAATAGAAAGTATTCATACCTAATATATCAAATATTCATATATAATTCATCAAGTATTTATACTTAAGATATCAAGTATTTAAATAAATCAACTGGACTCATCTTTTACACGTTTTTCAAGGTGATTTAATGATTGACAAAGTTAGTTATACCGTTATGGAAGTTAATTGGGAAATGAATCAACTGCGGGTACAATGCGGGTACTCAACTGTGGTACCAAAATCTTTATTCTAAATATTAATTAAGTCTATCCTATAATTTAAACAAACAAAAATAGGGTTCACTTCACGCACCAATTATATATATGTCATTCCACATTTTTTTGGGCCCTTAGATTGTGAATTCATATCAGTTACGTATCTCAAATGGTGAGTTTGAATCCGGGCCGTACATTATATCTTACACGAATCTTAAAGCATCCCGTGAAAATTCGGCTTGGCTCCGATTCATATCAGTTATGTATCTCAAATGGTGAGTTTGAATCCGGGCCGTACATTATACCTTACACAAATCTTAAAGTATCCCGTGGATAATTCGGATTGGCTCTGATTCATATCAGTTACGTATCTCAAATGGTGAGTTTGAATCCGGGCCGTACATTGTACCTTACACGAATCTTAAAGCATCCTGTAAAAATTCGGCTTGGCTCCGATTCATATTAGTTACGTATCTCAAATGGTGAGTTTGAATCCGGGCCGTACATTATAGCTTACACGAATTTTAAAGCATCCCGTGAAAATTCGCTTGGCTCCGATTCATATCAGTTACTTATCTCAAATGGTGAGTTTGAATCCGGGCCGTACATTATACCTTACACGAATCTTAAAACATCCCGTGAAAATTCGGCTTGGCTCCGATTCATATCAGTTACTTATCTCAAATGGTGAGTTTGAATCCGGACCGTACATTATACCTTACACAAATCTTAAAGCATCCCGTGGATAATTCGGATTGGCTCTGATTCATATCGAACGGTCTAATTTTAAACTCACTGATTACGTTACTTTGGAGGATATATATAACAAATAATCAGAAAATTAAACATAACAAATATGAAATAAATGTTTGCGATGCATCAATAAAAATTTCATGTTAAATTGAAAGATAAATATTATACATTTGATTTTAATTTGGACGGCTAAGAAAACATTTTTATTTCCGAACTTTGTGCATTATGATTTGAATGTTATAAAATAGTCTATTTTATGCAAACTGTACTGGAACTCTGCTAGGGTTGATTTGATGCATTCTAGAATGAAAAGAATATTCTTTAGAATAGAAAAATCAAACACATTTTTCTGTTTTCAAAAAGTTCTTCTAAGTTCGGAGCACATACAAAATATTTCATGTAGATCTTAAAATAGAAATTTTGATGCTCCATGTGTAGTGGTGAAAATGGTATGGATAATATTCAATTCATATTCAATTCGTATTCGAAAAGTTAGATATAGATATATGATATCCGAATATTATAGATACATATATGATTTTACGTTTCAGTTATCCAAAAAGTAGATATATATCATATAGTTTAATATATTATGATAAAATTATGTTATTCACCATTATAATTAGATAAATATTATGAACTTTAATTTTTAATAATATTTAATGTTTTTTTAATAAATATCCAATCCGATTCATATTCCATCTAATATTTGATTCGTATATGTATTCAGAAAATTAAAAAGAAATATGAATATGGTTTTACCAATATCCGCTCGTATTCGCTCCGTTTTCACCCTGGAAAATTAAAAGGAAATAAAAGGAAATCCCCCAATATTTTATTTATTTATTTTGGAGAATTTCATATGGGCAAATAAAGTTGTTGTCTATTCAACACTGACAATAGGTTGTCTTTTTTTTTTTTGTTAAATTGTTCCGTAGGCTTTTCATTGATCCAAATAAAACATGGTACCATAAGGTTACCAAGTAATTGAATTCTTCTATCTATTTTTACTGATTTTTTGAACGAATATATATTATATTTCTGTGTACTAGGAAAACATTTATTGAAAAAATTATTTAATTTATCTAATTTTGCATACTGAAATAATAAAAATAACATATCTTACCGAGTGTATGATGTACCTCTGCAGTGAGAATCCACATTGAATAAATCATATTATTTATTTTGAGTGAGGCTATGGTCATATGCATATTACATAACAATTTGCGCTATGGATACATATTTATATTTTTAAAATTCAAACAGTCGATCTAAATCATTCAACACGATGTTAATATGAAATGTACTTGCAGATAGAAGTTTATATTTTTTTAGAATTTTTCTACTATTTTTTCAGATAGATAGAAAATAAATCACTTGATTTGAAAATTTAGAACCATCCAAAAACAACAGATTTCTACCTATTTAAAAGAACAACAAAAAAATTACAAAAAAATATAAAATTTGATCTACAAGTATATTTTAATATGAAAATTATATTTAGTGGTGATCGGATCGATAGATTGAACTTTAAAAATAGAGATACGGATCCAAGCAAGAGCCAATCCGTAGTATACATATCACCATAACTTCACTTAGGGGTGCAAACAGATCAGATAGTGGTAAAACCATATCCGTATCTGCTTTTAATTTTCGGATACAGATACGGATCGGATATTAGACAGATACATACGGATACGGATCGGATATCGAATATCCGTAGATATATACATAAATATTTTCATAATATATAGTAAATTATATGGTATTTATCTACTGTTCGGATACGGATAATTAAAATTCAAAACCATATCCGTTTCCATATCTGCACGAATATTCGGATATCGAATATCCGTATCTAATTTTCAAATACGGATGCGGATACGGTTGGATAATATCCGACCCGTTTGCACCCCTATTCCTCACTCATTTTTACTATTTTTTTAGATAGGTACAAAATCAATTTTTTAAGGAGATTCTGGACTATCCGATAAAGTGATATTGTACCTATCTAAAAAAATAGTAAAAAAATTTTAAAAAATATAAAATTTGGTCTTCAAACATATTTTATTATGAAGATTATGTTGAAAGGTTCGGATCAACTGTTCAGATTTTGAAAATAGAAATAAAGAATTTCGAGCATATTGGAGCACAAAAATTATGGTGCATTTGAACCCTATATATATATATATATATATATCTGTGTGTGTCTGTCTGTCTGTCTGTATGAGATGAGACCTAATACCGTTGTGCTAGGCCCATAATTCAACTTGATAATCCATGCGTGCGTCGGTTCAAACATTTTGCATATATATATATATAGTTTTGGCTGAGTAAATTAATAATATACGCTACAAGTTGTTTTGCCTGTCTGTCTGGAATGTGACACCAATCAAACTCGATTCTAAATTCTGAAGTGAGCAAAGCCTTTGACGAACTTATTTCTATAGTAAATTTAATCAAGGAGAAATTGACAGTGATATTATTCTTCAAGGTATGATGTCAATCCTTGTCTAACTAATTAACGAGGCATTCATCATAGGCTTTCATTTTGTTTCAGTTACACCTGGTCTATGATTTATTCCTGCATAATATATTTATGTACGAGTAAATTTTAGGTGCTATGAATAGCATAAGATCTTCTGTGTTATTGTCTCAAAAATTTATTGTATAATTTTTAAACTTCAATATAAGTAGTTTAGTAAATTGGTTATATATAATGAACTTGTAGAATATCAATTTTTACTATATTTAGAATTTTTTTTACTATTATTTATGATTAATGAAAGATGGCAAAAATGACTTAAAAATAAAAGAAAATTGTCAATATTTTAGACCATTTTTTGCCATCTTTTATAAATCATGAAAAATAGTAAAAAAATTCTGAAAATAGTAAAAATTATTATTCTACAAGTTCATTATATAACTAATTTACTAAGCTACTTATGTCGAAGTTTAAAAATTATATAATAAGTTTTTAAAGCAACAGTACGGAAGACCTTATGTTATTCATAGCATCCAAATCTTACTTTTTATGGACCATTATTCCAAGTTTCAAACAACTATATTCTTTCTCGTTGTCAACAACTCAACATTTTTAGTAAATTAGACAATTTTTTATTCTACTATTGAGTAATGTACACTTTGCAATTGTTGGATGGGCATTAGATATTAGATTACGTATGAAACTTTATGAAGTATTTAGGAAGTGAGTACTAACAAATTAAATATTAACTAAATTAAAAAATACTAAATATCAATTTGGTTCAATTTAAAAAATATTTGGTTACTCATCAAGCAGTGATAAATTGAGAATCACTAATTTCAAACACCTTGATGGATGGTCAATAAAATTTTAAATTATATCAATTTGACACACAACATGTACATATATATATGTAAACTATAGAGAAGATATATGTAATATGAGGCTGAACTATGGTGCTTTATTAAGTAAGAGTCATTTCTTACTTCACATTTATATTTTTTTATTAAAAAGTTCAAAAAGGAGATTCAAACAGTTCAACATGATTTTTATATGAAATGTCCTTGGAGGTCAAATTTTATATTTTTTAGAATATTTTTTACTATTTTTATAGGTAGAAAATTCTTATTTTTAGAAAATTTTAGACCATTTAAAAACAATGATTTTTAACCTACCTAAAAAATAGTAAAATAGTTTCAAAAAATGTAAAATTTTGTCTCCACGAATATCTTCATATGGAGATCACGTTAAGCAGTTCAGATCAGTTGTTTTAGACTATAAAATTAAAACTATGTATGTGAAGTAAAAAAAAAAAAAAGACTATTACTTCATAAGCACCATAGCCTCACTCAACGTGAAATATTTTATTTTCTTTGATTTTGATTATAATTTGACCGGTTATTAAATAGAGTACGGTTCAAATATCTCATGTCTTTTATGTCTCATCGTGTCTCATATCTTTATTTTCATTTTCAAAGTTCGAACTGTTGATCTGAACTACTAAATATGATATCATATTAAAATATGCTTGAACATCAAATTTTATATTTTTTAAAAAATATTATTTTTTAAAATAAATACAAAATCATTATTTTCTAACCATCCTAAAACAATGATTTGGTTCAAACCCCCATGCACACAAAAGACTCCCAAGTTTCAGGAATTAAGTTGTGGGACTAGTGAGATAGGCTTGTCAAACTCATGCTCTCTCTCAATCCAACAAATTTGAAGAGATTTGTTGTCAAAAGGGCACGTAGCTTCGATTTGACAATTATGAAAATGACCGCTAAGATCAAGCAATTCATTCCTTTACAGTACATCTAGCTTTCAATCTTATTTTGTTATATATATCTGTCCCTTTTATTCTTTCATAACAGAAACTTTGATACTGACTGTCAAGAAATTTTTTTATAAAAAAATTAAAAAAATATCGATCCGAACTGCTCAACATGATATCCATACTAAAATATGCTTGGAGACCAAATTTTATAATTTTTAGAATTTCTTTACTAATTTTCATGATAGGTATAAAATTATGTTTTTTAACGGTCTAAAAACAGTGATTTTGTACCTATTTTAAAAAATAGTAATTTTTTTTTTAAATTAGAAAATTTCATCCTCAAGTATATTTTAGTATGAATATCATGTTGAGCTGTTCGAATCAATAGTTTGATCTTTAAAAATGAAAATATAAAACATGAGACATGATGAGGTATAAAAGGCGCCACGAGACATTGAAACTTATAACTTATCACAATTTTCATTATACCAACAAAAGTAATGTTGATTTTTAGACTTTCATATTAGTATTTGTGAGATTGAAAGAAAATATGTGGAAACGGTGATGAAAAGTGAAATAATTTCATTCAGTCTTCGTTTGTACAGAGTGGTATCGTTATTTATATCACAGAGACTAATATAGTCGTTATTGTACCGTTGGTACTTTTTGCCTTTCTCTAAATATTAAAAGAACAGATGATCTTTCTTGATTTAATTCTAGCCACTCGATCGATGATGAATGACTAAGATCAATCCTTCAATTCTTTATTATTTTCAACAAGTAGCAAAGCTAAAATTTATCGTTATCTGCATGTTTATTTAATTGTGTATACCATCATTAGACAAAATTCATATTGTTTAATATCTAGAAACACACGTATTTCAGTCTTGTGGCCTTGTGGGGCCTAATTATTCTCAAGTATTAATCTAGACAAGTCCTTAATTTTTTTTAATATACAATAACCACTAAAAGTCGCAATCAAAACAATTTCCACTTGTATATAGAGTACATTTATAAAAAGTGCATGTATATAATATAATTATAGTACCACACATAGTGATAAATGAATTATTCAGATTCAGTTTGGTGGAGTCAAAAATTCGTGATTCGGATATAATTCGGGAATGATTCAGTCCCACAAGGGAGCAAAAAAAAAAAACCAAATTTTTTTTTTAAAAAATGAAAAAAAAAATCACGTTTTATTCGTGAATAAATTTGTAAAAACGTTTTATTCGCGTTTTATTTCGAATAATTCATAAAATGCTTTTTATTTGTTGTTCGGTTCGGAAATGTAAAAAAAAAAAACGTTTTATTCGTAAAATTTGGTGACTATGTAACACATGTATATGTATAATCAAAATTAAAAAAAATGAGAAACATTGTACCTTATTTGTTCCATTTAAATTCGCCTAGGTCCACAATTTGCAGGAATTTATAAAATATTCAGGAAATAAATTAAATCCATTTGGTCTAATTCAATTTTTATATAATACATCTGAAATCCCCACTTGAACAATGGATGATTTGAGAACGTTGATCCTAGCTTATTTCGTACTAAAATATTTTATATAGCAATAAACAAATAATATGGTCTTGTACTAAAAAAATAACTGATTTTTTTTTTTTACTTTCTTATAATTTTTTTTATTAATATTACACTTTGTCCAAATCAGTGTTGTAAAAAACATCCATTTAGGCCGATTAATTTTTCAATTGGTCGTTAGCGGTGATCAAACAGTACGTCACGGATTTTTCTAACTAATCGGCTGATTATTTTCAATTATTCCCGATTAATCGCTTCACAGAACCTTACAACACTAGTCAAATAGCTTTTGAACTTCGTATATTGTAGTGCATTGAACTATTCTTCTGAAATTATTTTATTTTATTCGTTCAATTAGGGCTGCTAATGAGCGGGTTTCGGTTCATACTCAGCTCGGATTAGAATTTATATGATAATTGTCCAGTTCATAACCGGTCCAAACTTGAGGAGTTTTTGTCCATGTTCAGTTCGTTCAATTTTGTTCATTACAAAGCCCAGTTCGTTACTGATCTTGTTCGAACAAAATTATATGGACAACCAACGGACTTTGTATGGACAACATATATGGACAATTAATCTGAACAAAAAAGAAGACATGAAGATGACTCACTATAACAATGGACCTTTGCCTTTGCCTGACACAACTTTTTTTATATAACTAGTTTGTTCTGGAAATATAATATAATGATATAAAGATAAAAAAAAAGTTGCTCGATAAAACTAAAAAATTTGACGGCTAAGATAAAATTGCATTTGATGAAAAACTTCATTGGGTTAATAATACTAATCAATTCATAATATTAATCAATTTCATCTAAAAATCAGCCAAATTAATACTAAATTTAATTTTTTTCATCAGTAAACTTAGCAATATGTAAATCAATTTCCACCAAAAAAATATTATAACTAAAATCCACATCACTAACCATCTAATGGCATCACAAAAAACACAATGGAAAATAAAATAACTGTATTATACCATCTTCATACATCAAGCTACATATATCCAATAACTGTATTCAAAACATAAAACTAATATATTCATACAGCATGAACAAAATTAAAGCACTCCCATACAAATCTGCTAGTGTAGTCATTGTTCTCTAGTTATTGCAACTATAAAAACATTTTTAATACAGTAAATCAGTAAATAGATTAATGAATTAATTACTTTCTACAAGCTGTCACCAAAGCCAATACGGGCACCATTGTTCACTAAAATTAGGAAATATGTGACCTTGACTGTTACACCAAATTTGAAGTTGGGGGATGACGGGGTTTTGTTGCATATTGATCTGGCAAAGGAAAGATGCGGTTCAGTTGGTCTGCTCTTGCTCAGGCATTTGATCAAATAAGTCACGAGTGCCCTGATTTGGATGATGTGGCATATCAGTGTTGTAAAAAACATCCATTTAGGCCGATTAATTTTTCAATTGATCGTTAGCGGTGATCAAACAGTCACGGATTTTTTTAACTAATCGGCTGATTATTTTCAATTATTCCGAATTAATCGCTTCACAGAACCTTACAACACTAGCCAAATAGCTTTTGAACTTCGTATATTGTAGTGCATTGAACTATTCTTCTGGAATTATTTTATTTTATTCGTTCAATCAGAATTTTTTATTTTAACTAGGACATAAAAGTGCTACTAGCATCACACCTCAGCATGTAGCCGAGGTGGTGTAGCATGGAACCAACGAGGCAATTGAATGTTGCAATGTGCATGCCTCAGATCTTGTACTTCGAGGCGCATATACGGCAGAGAATTCAACCTCTATTTTTCTCAAGATTCGTGTATTTACTTACCTAAAATATATTCAAGGCGTTTGTGTAGCTAGTTAGCTATTAGAGCGGACACGGGCGGATCCACATGCAACCAGGGTCAGTCGCTCTTTTGGATTTTGAGTTTTAATAGAGATCTATTGGTTCCGACTGATTTTATTTTTTCCAAAAACTTTTTTTGTCTCTCTGGATTTCTGATTTGCAGTTCGGGTTAAATTTAAGGTTAAAATTAAAATAAATTTCTTGATTATGATTGGTAATTCGAATTATAAGTTACAATATCAGAAATTATAAATCATAGCATTGAAAAATATAAGTTAAAACATTATTTTTATCGAGTACCTAATTAGTTAATGGGTTTAAACTCAATTAGCTATTTAAATCCGATTTGCTATTTTTTGCCCCTGATGAAAATTCTAGATCCGCCCCTGAGAGCGGAGTAAAGTTCGATGGGCATCAGACCTACTTTTAGCTTTGGTTGTGTGCACGAAAATTGAAGAGAATATCTAGAATTATTAAAGTGAAGCGTACGGATTTGAAAGCGAATCAAACGGTTTTAGAGCCCATAATTAGCACTTCTTTTACAAAAACAACAAAATTCTCTTAAATTATAGAAAGCTTTTTATCAATTAAAATTATTCTTCAGACTTCGTTCTAAAAGTAACAATGTTTATTTCAAAATTATTTGAATTGTCACAATGATAATTTTTAGAAATAAACATTTTGTAGTAAAATAAATTTTTGATATTAATACATAATGTTTTAACTTTTAAATTATAATGAAAATCAATACGATTAACTCGTAAAAGTTCCAACACAACAATAAACATATATTATTTTAAATTAGAATATATAACATGACATATGTCAAAAAATAAAACTTAATTCTCTTTTATAAAGTACATATAATATAACAAAAGTGCGGTTTAATTTCAATTAGAACATTCATTATTGAATTGCAATTTGATTGTGTTCATAGGAATATTATATTTTTCAAGTTTCCCATAATTTCTTAAATTTCTAATATGATTGATATTTACACACTCATCTCTTTGAGGTAATGTAATGGGTAGAACTAGGGTGTTCTTAAGTTCACCAAGCTCCTTGGTGAACTCAAGTCTAAAACTCACCGGATCGGTTTCAAACAACGAATCCGTACCGTTGAAACCCGCCTACCTTACGAGTGATGCGTCTACATGTAAAAATTTTATACTTTCGAATTAATTTAGGATAAAGTCAAGCGGTCAAAATTAGAAGGTTAATAAATTAATTTTAATGCTTCATTTTTTGACGTTTTTTGACCACTTGACTATATGCAAAATTAATTTCAAAATTTAAATTTTTTGCTTGTAGACATCACTCGTAAGGTAGACGGGTTTCAACAGTTCGGATTCGTTGTTTGAAGCCGATCCGATGGGTTTTAGACTTGAGTTTACCAAGGACTTGGTGAACTCAAGAACACCCTAGTTCTACCCGTAATGTAATAATGTAAGTACTGATATATAGTCAATATTATAGGTACGTTGATATCATTAAAGAGAATTATTTGTAATAGCATTGTAAATAATGGTATGCATTCGTCGAACGAACGGGATACTGCCAAGTAATTAATCAATATGCGGACAATTAATTATTTTTATTAAAATTATGTGTATAATTTATTTAATTCATCAAACTTATCAAATAAACTTAATTTAACTTAGTTCTATTATTATTACATGACACTACGTTTATTCTTCTTAACAACACATACGCACTTTACATGTGCAAGTAACACATTTATTCAATGAAAAAATAAATTTGAGAATTAACAATTTTCAAATACTAATAACATATTATTTGAAAGAAATGAAACATTTCAACATAAAATCATTAAATTTAGTTTATGATAACTAAATTTCATATATGAACATGTCATACTAATTGAAATAATTACATCAGTGAGTAAGAAAAGTATATAGTATATAAATAATAGAAGAATTAATCAATTTCAAAGTAAGTAAAAAGAAAAAAAACATATATAAAAAATACTGAATGTATATCCAAGCACAAATAAAACTACAATACAAGATTTATAAAACTTATTATCACACACAATCACAGAAAAAAAAAGTAAATATTTTTACTGAAATAAACAGAAATAAACAGAATAATCAGCCATTAATGATAGCTGTTAATGATTAAACGGAAATTTAGTCGGACATTAAGACCGTTTTTTACAACAATGATTTGTAATGAGAAATTACAATGTTTATTTATTGTAAGCTGAATAGGTTGGATCTGATAAAGATCAGATCTGGATCCAATTGAATTACAACCCAAGATGGGATCTTATAAAATTTGGATGCATGGGTTGGAAATGGGCCTCGTTTATTACTTGACCTCATCAGGATTTAGATTTGTCATTGGGCCGTGGGTCCCACTGTCATGACTCAAGTCTCCATCCATTTTCAAACCAAACAAAACCAAAACCCCACAAAACCCCGTTTCAAGTTCTTTGTTTGGTATCCATACCCAATTATTTATTTAACCATAAACTGAAAGCACTGGCATCTTTTTTAGTTAGAAATATATATATATATATATATATATATATATATAATATTAATTACCCTTTCCACGATCTCTCTCCCTCTTAGTTTATTCATCCTGTCTCTGGCTGTTTAATTTAATTTAGATTAAACCATAGTTTATTAGCTTAGTTAAACATATTTTAACTTTTATTCTTACTAAGGACCATTTGTTTGACATGGTAACAGTATTAATTTTTTAATTTAATCCTCCTGTCATTCAAGAATAACCCTTAATTATTTTTTCAAAAAAAAAATGTAAAGCTGTAATAAATATTTAATTAGTCATTCATCTTAATTAGGGGTGAAAACGTTATGGATAATATCCGATCCGTATTCAAAAAATTAGATGTGGATATCTGATATCTGAATATCTGTGTGGATATGGATACTGATATGGTTTTACGTTTCAATTATCCGTATCTGAATAGTAGATATATATATCATATATTATAATTTATATTATGAATAATATTGTTATTCATCATTAAAATTATATAAATATTATGAACTTTGGTATTTTTTAATATTATTTTAAAAAATTTCCGATCCGATCCGTGTCTGTATCTGTATCCGGCTAATATCCGATCTGCATCCGTATCCGAAAAATTAAAAAGAAATATGATATGATTTTACCACTATCCGCTCCGTATTCGCTCTGTTTTCACCCCTAAAATTAATACTTTTTTTTTAAGTTTTTTTGTGTGAATATTCCCTTACAATCAGTAGGCATGTCACATTAATACTAATTAATGGGTTCTGCTGGAAACCTAACTTTAATAAAATTAACAAGGACACATTGGAATATTTTACTATAGCACCACTATGTAATGCTTCATACTTTGAACATTTTCCTTTTTAATCTCTGTACTTCAATTAATATTGAATTCTCAGATCAAAGCTTTAAATATAAAATTACATGTGTAGCTACATTTTTTTAATATAAAATTGATCAGGTCGTGCTATTGGTATCTAAATTAAATGAACTCCAAAAATGATAATGATGGGGTATTCAATTTAATTAATACCGCTTGTTAATTAATTTAATTAAAATCTCAAGATCTAGATGCTAATCATAAAGGTTACTAAACCCAATTAAAAAAAATATATGAAACTTTTGGTACTAGATTAATTAATAACTAACTTCACTTTTTTATGATTTTAATTTAATAAAGTTTGATCAATCATTATCTGGGGAGATGAATTAACGGAGAGAATTTGAACGCAGGTGGGATCGTGTGCCACCTGGAGAAGAGATTCCCCAAAGGAATTTAATTAAAAAAAACCCAGTTAATTAACGATAATTATTTTTTTAAAGATTGGTGTTTACTTTAGGCTAGGCGATAATAGTACCACATTGTCATTTATTATCTGGAAAGGGAGGGCTAACATGTCATGGCGTGGGGGTTTAATTTTGGAGATTAGATTAGATGGGCGTTGTGGGCTGCTGCCCCCACACTTTTGATCTTCTGTGACCCTTATATTAGCACAGATCTGTGTGCTATCTAGCTAGTTTCATTTTCTACTAAACCACCTAGTCACAAGATTCGCGAATTATTCACAAATAATTCGTTCTTTTTTGTGATGGCGAATTATTTGTTTGACCGAACTTTGACAAAATAATTTACAAATTTTACGAATGTTTCCTGAACTTTTTTTTTTTTGGTTTTTTTTTTCTCCCTTGTGGGATTGAGATCTCCGGCCCGAATAATTCCGAATCATTTTCTAATTATATCCAAATTATTCCTGAATTATGAATTTTTGACACTGCTGAACAGAACTCAAATGATTTATTTGTCACTATACTGAATCACACGTGGCCAAGGACTGGCAAGTGGCATCTCTTCCTAAAAAATATTTATAATATATATACTTCTATTCTTATGATTTTTTTGAAAAAAAAAATGCAAAAATACATTTAAGGTTCAAAATAATCATAAAATTGTCTCATCGTAAAATTAATAAATTACACATCATCCTACAATTTATTCTGGTTTAGGTCAGGCGAAACTAGTAACAAAGAATGGAGATCTTGACCTCCATTTTTTTAAATTGTACTTATTACATGATTTTTTATATAGTTTAGTGTAAAATATTTTTAGTACTGTAAAATTGATTCTCATTCGCAGCATGAAAAAATTATATGATTGATCTCTATTCATGTTTGACCCCATAGCCAGAAAAACTGACTCATATTAATTTACAATCATCTGAGTTTGAGTAGTTTTTTCGAACCATAACTTTTTTTTATTGTGTGATTGATATAGTAATTGTTTTCCTTTTTGAATTCATATATGATTTTTTTAATGTGATAGTTGATGCTACTTTTATAAAAATTATACATATTTTTATTTATACAACATGCAAAACATCTTTTCCTTTTACATTTTTGACATATTTCTCAAGTTCTCAAAATATTATCAAAATAATGTTGAATTACGTATGGTGATTTTTGATTATATTCCCATGAAACATATAATATAAAATTTTATTAATTTTGGTATCTCACTTGTGAAAATATTTAAATACATAGCAACAGATTGATTGTGATACTCCACATCAGTAAGAGACAACAAGACAATATTCATTAATTTGCATTCAATATAACACACATGTTGCTATATGTTGATTATTTGATGTAACAAAATCACTATCTCAACAATTCACAAAATATATATTGTGTAATATACACATGTTGAAATATCAATTAGAAAAGTCATATACAAGTTATTCTTATATGAAAATCTTAAAACCAATACTATGATTGGATGACAAAAAAAAACTTCACAATTATATAATAGAATTCTACTCAAATATTAAGTGCATAATAAAAAGACTGGTTATGTGTTGCATCAAATTTATTTGGCAACAATGGCAAACAAACAAATTGTTGATCATGATTAAAATATTGAAATTGTAGATTTGTTATTATAATTTGGTTATATATGTCATGCAAAAAAAAAATTAGGTAAAAATCTAAATATTGATATATGACCAATTTAAATGGTAATAAGACAATATAGTTTGTATTTTCTTTTTTTACATTTCAACAAAATTTGGAATTGTTAGTCAATTAGATTGAGTGGCCGAAATTTTTATTAATACCATTCCCAAAAAAAAAAAAAACCAATATTACGGTGAATTTTTTTATTTTTGAGGGGCCACAACGACAAATGGCAGCCCTCAAGAATGGAGTGGCCATTTGTCATTGTGGCCCTGGTAAATATGAAATTCTCCAAAATTTATGATTTTTTTAATTTTTTTTGGAAATAGTATTAATAAAATTTTCGGTATTGAGTCGTCAATATATATGCATAAATATGTGTAACGTAACCGATCGATCCGTATATTTATTACAAAATAAATGAAACAATTAATGCCAATTATCTGAACAAACAATGTAAAATTAAAGTCACATTTACTACCATATAAATAAGAGATTTAGTGAAGAAAAAAGAAAAAAATGGTACAAATAAAAAAGGCTTTATTATTAGGGAGTCCATAATATATAGTAAGGTGCGACACGAAAGGCAACAGGAAGTGTAGAGGGTTGAGAGGAAAGGAAGGTGTTGCCGTGGGGGTCCGCGATAATCGCCCGGCACGTTCCGCACCTCTTTCCCTCTCTGATGGGTCCCACATTACAGCTGTAATAGTGTGCTCTTGTCTGCCCCCTCTCCGTTCCTAGTTCCTACCCTCCTGTTGTTCTTTTCTTTTACTAATTAACCCAATGGAAATTTAGATCTACCCCGTTTGGAACCGTAATAGCAGAAGAAGAAGTGTAATTTTAATGTAATCATAAATGATTATTGTTTATTTACACAAGCAATGTAAACGATTTCTCACGCACCGTCTGTCTTTTCGGTTTTAACTATTTGTTGAAGCCTCCCTTGACAGCGCAGCATCTCGTTTGTTTGTTTTATCATCTCTCTCTCACTTCATCTCTATCATCATCATCATCATCATTCTTCCCTTCTCTCTTTTTAACTTAACCCCTTCCTCCATCTCCATTCTTTTCCTTTCCTTTCCTTCTTCTCTCTAGTCTCTACCCCCAGCTGTTATATTCCTCTCATACCCTTATAATTTTTTAATATTTTGCCAGCGCTGATATGATACTCTTTAATTTTCTCTCTTTCTCTCTCATCCTAATTCTCCTTCCACCCCTTCCTTCCCTTTTTCCCTCTTTCCAGTTGTCCACCCCTCTCTCTTTTTCACCCTTTCTCAACTGATCTCCTCTCCTCTCTTTCTACCACACCCTCTCCCCTTCTCTCTCTCCACACTTAGTAAGGAGAGAGTGAGAGAAGAGGAGAAGAGGGAAAACAGGAAATCAGTAACACTTGTACTGCTTTCTACTATACCTCCACTATACTCTCCTCCACACTACCTACCTCAATCAGTTATACAAACAAAAATAGAAACTTCTATAGGTAAACCAGATCCATGCAGCAACCGTCTCCGCCGCAGCCGCCACCTGGTGGGTCACAGTATGGCGTTTCTCCTGCTGACATGTCCCCATTTGCATCTCCCACATCAGCAACTAGACAGATGCAGCAAATTCATGCTGAAGCAGCATCGCCACTAAATAGCCGGCCGCCACCACAGTCGTCGTTTGAGGAGTTGCTTCCTGGAGGAGTTGCCGGTAACTTCCCTGATGACATCGGTGGAGACGAGACCGACAGAGGAGGTGCCTCAGGAAACCGGTGGCCAAGGCAAGAGACACTGGCTTTACTCAAGATCCGCTCAGACATGGATGCAGTCTTTCGAGATGCAACTCTTAAGGGACCTCTGTGGGAAGAAGTATCCAGGTAAGAGCAGAATTCAGATGAATTCAGCTGAATTTCGTCAAATTTTCAGAATGTGACAATATGAGAGGTCTAAACTCGCATTTCCTGTCATGCATGGCCTGAATTCTGCACCAGAGATTCCAGAATTTTCCATTTTGTAGTTTTTTTTTTTTAATTTTTTTGGATTTTATGGGGCAATTGGATGAGAGAGAGAGCGAGAGGGAAAGAGGGTAAAAGAGGTAACGATCTCAGGGGCTGGTGCATCGTACTACGGAGCCCACCTCTTTAGTGAGTGTAAGAGAGAGTGTCTCTGCTATCTGCTTTTCTTTCATGAGCGCTTGTTTTAGGAAAGAGGAGAGGGACTGGGACTTCTCTCTCTTCACGAGAGAAGCATCTTTTTTCTTTTTTTTTTCTTTTTAAACAAAAAAAAATAGATGGAAAGTAATTACGGCGTCACATCTCACTTGTTGATCTCAGATTTCGATAAGAACCGCTACAGATCCGCTTGCATCAATCCCAACCAATTCTTATTTACTGATTCCAGTGCACAGCTCTCACTTGTTCCAGACAAAACGCATGCCTTCTCTTCTCTTCGATCTCTTCCCTTTTCTAAAATTCAACCTTTTTTTCAGGGACAATTTTCCATATTTTATTCTCTCTAGTATAGACTCATAATTCGAATATAAGTAGGTCTGGTAGATGCTGTCCATTTGTACGTGTATGCAATCATCACCCCCTCATATTTTCTTTTTTTCTTATTTTAATTAGCTGTTATTATCAACTTACTTTACACTTAGCTAGGTTTTTTATTAGTAGGTTGGATGAGACTAAAAGCCAATTTTTGCGTGCCTTACAGGAAACTAGCCGAACTAGGATACCGGAGAAGTGCCAAGAAATGCAAAGAGAAATTTGAGAACGTGCACAAGTACTACAAGCGCACGAAAGAGAACCGAGCCGGCCGGCAAGACGGCAAGACGTACCGGTTCTTTAGCCAGCTCGAAGCTCTTCACGGCTCTCCAACTACCCCGACACAATTAGCATCTGTACAAATGCCGACGCAGATCCCACTGAGTTCTCCAGCCACAATTGGGTTCTCGGCCCCCATGGCAGGACCATCTAGGGTTGTTGCACCGGTTACGGTTACGGTTACACCAATTGAAATGCCCTCACAACCGATGCTACGAAGCATACAGGATATTGGTACATCTGGTGCTCCACCACAGGGAATATCGGGCTCCACTACACCAACAACAGCAGCCCCCACAACAGCAGGGGTCAGCTTCTCATCGAACACAGAGTCATCTGAGTCAGATGAATCAGATGATGAGGATACTGAGGAGATTGGTGGGACCCATGAGCAGGAGCAGGGAAAGAGAAAGAGACAAGGTGGATCTGGAGGAGGAAGTAGCAAAAAAATGATGTCATTTTTTGAGGGTCTAATGAGGCAGGTGATGCAGAGGCAGGAGGCAATGCAGCAGAGATTCTTGGAGACAATTGAGAAGCGCGAGCAGGACCGCATGATCAGGGAGGAAGCGTGGCGGAGGCAGGAAATGACACGACTCAGCCGGGAGCAGGAAATTCTTGCTCAAGAGCGTGCTATGGCTGCTTCTAGGGATGCAGCAGTTGTGTCTTTTATTCAGAAAATTACCGGACAGACGATTCCTCTTCCGACAATTCCTGCACCAGTCATAACAGTCGTGCCACCGCCGCCACCTCCTTCTCAACCGGTCCCAGTGTCATCTATTCCTCAGCCGCAGCACCAACCGCATCCGCCACCTCAGCACTCACAATCGCAGCCATCTCCAAAGACTCCACGCCAACAAAATCCGCAACCTTTGCCGCTGCAATCAGCCACTCCACCGGCTGTTCCACAACCACAACCGCAGCAACAGCAGCAGCTCCAATTACAACAGACACCACAGCCGCCACAGAAACTACCGCAACACCAATCACAGCAATGTACCGACATTGTAGCACGTCAGCATCAACCACCTGTGACTGTCAACTGAGATGGTACTTTCAGTGCCCGAGACTCAAGAACCAGGCATGGGTGGTGGATTTGAACCTGGATCCTCATCCGCCACTTCATCAAGATGGCCTAAGGCCGAAGTCCATGCACTGATCAAGATAAGAAGCGGGATGGATTCACGGTATCAGGAAGCGGGACCAAAGGGTCCACTTTGGGAGGAGATCTCAGCCGGGATGCGGAGGCTGGGATATAACCGAAATGCAAAACGGTGCAAGGAGAAGTGGGAAAACATCAATAAGTACTTCAAGAAGGTAAAGGAAAGCAACAAAAAACGGCCCGAGGATTCGAAAACTTGCCCTTACTTCCATCAATTGGATGCTCTTTATCGAAACAAATACGGATCAGGCACTGCCATTGGGGCAAGTGGGGGCCAATTTGATGCCAATACCAACACCACTTCACAAGATTCTCTCACATTCAGTGGACCAGTACCTCCACACGGACTGCCGCAACCGCAACCGATCTCACAACATCCTCCAGCCGGGGAAAGCGATAGTAGAAACAGCAATGCCGGCAAAGATAATAACAATAGCAACAACGATAATACCCATAATGGAAATGGTACCGATGGAGGTCATGGCGGTAGCGGAGGCACTCAAATTCCAACAAGTAATGGAGGCACAACAACAACAACAACATATTACAGTGACCCTAGCAGCACGGGTTTGAAGAAGGTATGCAAAAAACGCTACAAATTCTCAATTTTGCACCTAATTAATTAGTATTATTTCGTGTGTTAATTTGTTTTTATGAATTAAAGCCAGAAGACATCATGAAGGAGTTGATGGAGCATCAGCAGAGGCACAATGGATATGACAAATTTGACGAAGGCGAAGGTGATAGCATGGATGATGATGATGAGTATGATGATGATGAGGATGATGAAGATGATGAGGATGGAAAGATGCAATACAAAATTCAGTTTCAGAGACAAAATATGAATGTCAATGTGAATGGTACCGGCGGCAGTAACCCACCAACTAGCAACCCACCCGGTACGACACCAGGCAGTAATTCCTTCTTGGCCATGGTTAAATAGTAAATTCCATATGAATAACCATATGGTTTTTTTTTTCTCTTCTAGAACTTTAAAACCGGTGATCGATCGACTTCTCTCTCTCGTTAGTGTCCGGCCGCATGTATCTAGCTCTCGCTACATAACTTAAATCTCCATTTTGTTACATCCTTTGTTTTTTGTTTTTTTTTTTGTTTTCTTTTCCTCCTCTCATGCACGTTCGTTATTCAAATTTGTTACCACCTTTTGTTTCTCTTTCCTTCCTTTCATAATTTGCTTCTTTGATGGGATCATAAGGGTAGATGTATTAAGTAAAAAGTAAAAACATGTTTTTCCGAGTCAATCCAAAAGTTTGTTATTTATTGATTTGTTGTGGGAATAAGGGGGTCCTCTTCGTGCCAACCTAGCTAGAGGGCTGACATGAGTCAGATAAAAAAAAAAAAAAGTGGTGTAATAAGCTCAACGCACATAGCATCAAGATATATATGGAGCGAGAGGAAGATCGAGGGATAGTGCTTCGAGAAAAATGTGCATATTTAAGAGGAGGCAACTAGGATAAAAACAAGTTAATTATTCTATATGTATTCCTTCTCTTAAGAAGTGTAAATGTTATATATACTTTTTGTCTTCTGTACTTACAAATATATAAGTTGAGTTCTTCAATATCTGTATGTAGTTGGAGTTGTGGAGGAATTAAGTTAATTATAAAGGTGCATTGTGCGGGAATAAATTTTCCTTTTTCAGTTTCAGTTTCTTCTTCTTCTTCTTTTGTTATATATTGTCACTCACCAATTAATATTTTCTTCTTGTTTTGGTGTAGTTACCATAATTAAAACCTTGATTCTCTGCAGTAATTTGTGAAGTTTACAAATATAGAACAAAAAGTAAACAGCTTTTATTATTGGTAATTATTTTTTCCTTACTCCAATTACTAGAAAGAAGCAGATGTGAATTTGTAGTAAAGATAGATCCAAGATGGAATATTAACGCTCTTGGATCTCGAGCGGTATGTCCATTTCTTCAGTTCTTTTGTTGCTCATTTTTTTGTAAACACCGTACGTATCTTAAGTCAGAAAAACAGATCTTTCTGAACTACACTATCTGACAGTGATTACATGCTGTTATATACAGTGAATGTCACAGAAGAACTAGACTGTTATTTTCTGTATAGAGGATGAAGTCCGTACTGACTTAAATAACTAGAGGGGTATGTACGAGTTAACTGCATTCTGTCTTGATGGATATTATTATGTAACGAGTCATGGAATGATTGTGAATGTAACTCGGTTGCATTATTCGTAATAAGAAGGAGAATTAGAAAACCTGGAGAGCAGCAGGGAAGTTAGCTGTGGGATTGGTGTTATGAAGGGGAACGTGGAGGTTGCAGAGACTGCTGATTGCCGTTGAGATACCTACTCAGGTTACTCTGAAATGATCCGTAATAGAATCTTCTCTGCAATGCGGTCCACAGGCTTGGTTCCCTATCTTTTTTAACCTTTAGCTTTTTAGGTGGTTATACAAATTTGGAGGGGAGGGGAAAAGGGTGAAAAAGGTAAATTGGCAAGTGTGTATGATGAGATGAGACTGCCGCCTGGCGCTGCTTTCCGTGTGCATAGAAAGAAGCAATGACACGTACCAGAAACCGTTTCTGCCTTTCTGCTCTCTCTTTTCTCTCTCTGTCTGTGACAGTGTGGTGCCCACGGACTACTTTTATTTTCCTAATTTGCCCTTTCATTCTCTGCTTATTTTACGCCATCATACAACAGGTGTGTGTGTGTTCAACTTCAAGTTTCAAGGGCAACGACACGTTTATGTGCATGTAACGTGTCATTAACTTGTAATAATGTGAGGAAATTGCATGCATGCATGCATGACATGCATGCTGTGTGTATGTATATTTGTTTGCTGTTATAAGAGAAGAGGAGGTAACTAATTGTGCAAAAGAAGAAAAGGTAAAAAGGCAAGGTGACAAACTGTAAGAAACATGGCAGCAGCATGTGCCGGGACTTTGCACATTTCACGAGATTTTAAGCTCATACAAAAAATAAAGAATATTACCTCATCATCATCCTCTCCATTCATGCACTAACAACAGAATCATATCAAGATTTGCTAATTTATAATTTAACATAGTTTATATTGATTTTGAAGTATAACTGTATAAGGATATTTTATATATATATATATATATATATATATATAGAGAGAGAGAGAGAGAATGGCTAATATACAAACGTTTGTTCCTGGGCTCAGGAACAAACGATTTGGTTCTCCGATTTTCAAAGTCCAAACAGTCGATCCAAACCGTTAGATATTCAATCTATATTAAGCTGGTTTGAAAGCCGCTATTTTTCAATGCTGCAGAAATTTAATAAAAACAGCGGTTTTCAAACCAGCTTAATAAATAGTAAAAAAATTCCAAAAAATGTAAAATTTGGTCTCCAAGCACATTTTAATATAGATTGAATATCTAACGGTTTGGATCGACTGTTTGGACTTTGAAAATCGGAGAACCAAATCGTTTGTTCCTGAGCCCAGGAACAAACGTTTGTATATTAGCCATTCTCTCTCTCTCTCTCTCTCTCTCTCTATATATATATATATATATATAGATGGCCTATGGTGAGTTGCGAAGTAAGAATCTTATTTTATTTTACACTCATATCTCTGTTTTTAGAAACCAAACAGTTGATCCAAACCGCTCAACAAGATATCCATATTGAAATGTGCTTGGAGATCAAATTTTACATATTTTGGAAATTTTTTACTATTTTTTTTAAATATTTCAAAATCACTATTTTCTATGGTCCAGAACCATTCAAAAAGAGCGGTTTTCTACCTATCTAAAAAATAGTAAAAAACTTTAAAAAAAAATGTAAAATTTGGTCTCCAAGCACATTTCAATATGAATATCTTGTTGAGAGGTTCGGATCGATTGTTTGGTCTTTGAAAATTGAAAATATGAGCGTGAAGTAAAACAAGATCCTTACTTCGCAACTCACCATAGCCCATCTCTATATATATATAATTTGTGTCAGGTGGCTAAATGAGAGAGCTCATATAAAACAATATTATTATATACAAAATCAAATAAAATGTAAATTTAATATTTAAGCATCAGCTACACAATATTATAAACGAAACAAAAATATGCATCATGCTCATTATTATAATTACTTTTTAATTTTATTTAGCACTTTGTGCATGCTAAAGCTAACAAAATTCACAACAATTGATTAAGTCTGCACAATGTAAAATACAATCTTATCACTAATTTTGAACACAAATTCATAACTAATTTCATTTCCTTATATAATATTGAAAACATAGTAAATCCCTTGATTTCATAGATTAGAAACTAAATATTTAGCAAATGTCAATAAGACACTGCAATAGTTAATTAACTTGTATCAATTATTAGAATTTATCAAAATTCTATCTTATGACATGTTTAAGTCGGTGTTGTAAATAGCAGTATGCGGTCGTCGGACAGACAGGGTATCACCAAACGATTAATCGGAAATAATTGGAAATAATCGGTCATAATTGAAAATAATCGGTCGATTAACAGTTTGGTCACTGCCAAGGACGTTATTTACAACATAACCGACGGTTGAAATGGACATGTCCAGTTGTAGAAGACTTGAGGAGAAGTAAATGAAAGTTGGAATTGGCTGAAAGCAGCGTGTGGAGATGACGCCATGTTATGTTTGGAATTTGGTGAGGTTTTGATTTGGATCTCCCAAAGCTAAAGCCAAAAGCGATGAGATAGATATAAAGGTGATAATGGAAGTGTAATGAATTCATTAATTAAAATGGGTGATTAATTAGTACGCCTGATAAGGACAAAACAAGAGGGGCTTCTTTGGTCCCTTTTGATCGATTAACCATAATTGAACTACTTATAATTAGTGCACTACAACTTGGCCACTTAATTACCAAGGCATGGTAATAATATATCCCTTTTGATTAACTTCAGCTGCCGCCACTAATGAGGCATCAACAATTTATTTAATAACCTCCAATTTTGGTTAAGTTTCCCTGAATTCTTTTTCAATTTTTACCCCTATATATCTATATAGATATATATATATATATATATATATATATAGGGGGGTTCAAATGCCTCCATTTTTAAAACTTTAATAACTCAAATTTAAAACTTAAAAGTCAAATAAACCGTGGATATGATCTACATCATTTTATGCACGTGTAAAAATTATGACATTTCAATTTTATTTTGGTTGTCATCAAGATTTGTAAAAACGTACTAATGTGGATATTTCTAGATGTTGATTTTCCACTTATTGATTCACATAAAAACAAAATCAAAATGTGATAATTTTTTTTATGAGCACATAGATAAATGATGTAGATCATATCCACGT
>JAJGRW010001096.1:0-148488 GCA_025461045.1 Carex parvula | reverse complement strand
AGTTTGTTCTATGTTTGGTCGAGGTTGAATAGCTAGAATAGAGAATTCAAGTCTTTTGTCTTATTATAATAGCCTATTCTTATAAAAAGTTGGATTTAGCTATTCTAATAAAACAAATGACAAAAGAGCTATTCTAGCTTATTCTTATTTTGCAACTAAACAGACCCATATAATATAAGAAATGGGTCTAATTTAGGGATTCTAATTTTGTCTATTTTGATGCACTGAAAATAACTAACATAAAAAGGAAGTACTACTTGGTGCCAACAATATATAATCTCATCAATTCTCAACTGAGAAGTGAAGATGTGAAGATGTGATGCATCAAAATCTACAACCCCACAAATCATAAACCCTTTTCTTTAGTCACGGAGGCTGACATTTAATCATTAGACAACGAAAGCACATGTTTCTGTAACGCTACTTAATTATCACGCCGCCAACTACTTTAGCAAACATCTTTGGTTGAGAAAAGATAAAAAAAAAAATATAAAAAAAAAAAGATAAAGCAACAACTTTACATGTATATATCAAAATTAGTTCTTCTGATTTATGCTTTAAAAATTAGAATTCATATCACCTAAGTTAACATAATAAAAAATTGCACAGAATTGGTCCGGATTCTGATCGGACGGTCTGGATCTAAATAGAAAAACTCTAAAAATTAAGCAATATTTTTGCAAACAAAAGGAGCACATCATAATAAGTCAAAGAGGTATGTAACATGAAAATGGTGATTTTTGATTGCTTGTGTGTTTGTGGGGGGTGGTAGCGCATGATTCCTTTTTAAGGTAATGAAATTGAAATAGTGAAAGTATGTGCTGTAAGCCATGTATAACTACCTGCATTTGTGAAACCAGAAACTAAGGAGGAATCTTCAATATAACAAATATATCAAGCAAACTATTCCCCTTTAACCCTATCTTAAGGAATTCATTCATTATTGTAATTATGTATCAAGCAAGCATGGCATCTCCATAAAATTAAATGTCTACATACAACTTTGTAAACCTACATTTTGTTCTTCTGTGCCACGATTTCACAATGAAATGTATAATTAGAGCCATAGTGACAAATGAATTATTCGGGTTCGGTTCAGCGTGGTCAAAAGTTCGTGATTTGAGAATAATTCGGGTATAATTTGAGAATAATTTGGTCCCACAAGGGAGAAAAAAAATCCAAAAAAAAAATAATAATTAAAAAAATGAAATTTTCAATTAAAAAATTTTCATTGTTAGTTAGAATACATTGTATTTTTTATTTATACTTTTCAATTATAACTTATTATTAGTAATATTTTTTGTAGCATTTTTTTTAAATGAAACCTGTCGAAATTGACAAGCCAAATGTTATTATAAGAAATATATGATTTTATTTCTCTTTATATAAGATCAAAAGGTAAAAATTGCTGAAAAATGACCCGACCAAAATGATATATAAATCAGCATCTTGGCTTTGAATTTGACCTATAATATTTTTTAACCTATAAATGATCCTACCAAAATAATATATAAATGATCCCACCAAATTCAGCATCTGATGACACGAGTTTAACCTATAATATTTTTTTATCTGTTGTCAATCATATAGGCATTAATTAATATGTTTATTCATACAAGTTCAGCTACTGTACAAGCATTATTTTGCAAATTAACACCTCAACTCAAAGTGCTTTCTCTTATGATTTAATTAACCTCGTATATTAAGACATAAAACACCTCAAATTTGAGCATGCATCTCTCAACTTTATTTCAGTTTGTAGCCATAGTGACAAATGAATTATTTCGGGTTCAGTTCGGCGTGGTCAAAAATTTGTAATTCAAAAAATAATTCGGATATTAATTCGGAATTATCCGAACCGGAGTACCAGTCCCACAAGAGAGCAACAAAAAAAATAATTCAACGTTCGGTTCGCCATCACCAAAAAAACGAATTATTTGCGAATCTTGTGACTATGTTTGTAGCCAAGGGCGGATCCAGGATTTTGGTCAGGGGTAGGCACAAAATCTAATAAGAGTGCAATTTTTTTTTTTACTATATAATCTCATGAGCTAGAGTACAAAATGCAAATTTTCTGAGGCTAAGATTGGGCACGATTTTGAGCCAGGGGTAGGCACAGTCTAAAAAAATACACAGGGCTTAAAATATATCCAAGGGTAGGCAAGTGCCTACCCCTGGGCCTATGTGGATCCGCCAGTGTTTGTAGCTGTGCATTGACACGGAAGATTGCACGGTATAGTTACACAGAAGATCTGTAAGTATAATTACATTAGATCAGGGACATGAGACATGTGACACTGTTTTGCAAGTTAAGAGTGTTAAGGCAGGTTATAATGGAAATTAATGCCAAGCG
This sequence comes from Carex parvula, assembly GCA_025461045.1. Classification (NCBI taxonomy): domain Eukaryota; kingdom Viridiplantae; phylum Streptophyta; class Magnoliopsida; order Poales; family Cyperaceae; genus Carex; species Carex parvula. Next base: position 146,135 of record JAJGRW010001096.1, on the reverse strand, counting down.
AGAGCACAAACGCATGAACTACTTATTCGGCGGCGCATAATCACTCAATAAATCAGATATTGTTAGGCCCTTAATTTATTATTGTGCTAGCTGTTAATTAGCTAGGCCATTCATCATTGAATTCACTATTTCACTTTATTTGTGTTTTTAAAATCCGAACAGTCGATCCGAACCGCTTAACATGATCTTCATAATAAAATAAACTTGAAGATCAAATTTTTTTTAAAAAAGTTTTTACTAGTTTTTTAAATAGGTATAAAATAACTTTTTTTTGAATGGTTCATAATCTCCTGAAACAGTAATTTTGTACCTATATAAAAATTAGTAAAATTTTTATAAATTTAAAATTTGGTCTTCAAGCATATTTTATTATGAAGATCATGTTGAGCGGTTTGTATCGACTGTTCAGATTTTGAACGGAGATAAGAATGTGGAGCATAATTGGAGCACAAACTGTGATGCAATTGAACCCTCCTCCTCTTAATTATATAATTTTTGTTATTTTTTTGTTAATTTGCTCTAGGGAGATGCTGAATTTTGAAGTATTATCAAATTTATTAAAACTAAGTTTTAAAAAAAAAAAAAATCGTTATGCAATATCTATCAAAAAATTTCAACAAAAATCATTTTATGGGATTCAATTAAACCTTTATCTACTCCATCGTCTCATTAATTACTAAATCTAATTAAATTCAATTGCAGCAAATTGAAATTAATTCGAGAATTAGTAATTTTTTAAAACAGTCTGCAACTGATTCATTAAAATGAAACAATAATTACAAAGTCTTAAAATAAAAACAAAAATCTAAATTACATTTTCTATTAGCAGCATTGTAATTGCACTTACACTTGTCCCAACTTAAACTATTCTTTGATTTAGCAGCAAAAAATAATATTTTCATTGTGAGAGGTTACATATTCAAAATCTAAAAATAACTCATTTATAAATATTGAAATTTGAAAGGCCAGACTTTTATTTTTTTTCTTTAAAAAAAATTAAAGACTTAACTGAAATGAATCTGAAGTTCTCTAAGAAAAATCAAAGATCTGAAATCACATGGCTATTAATTTATCACTATACTGAATAGTATAATTATAATACCTTACATTTTAGTAAAAAAAAAAAAAACCATGTAGTACTTTCTCACATATTTTAATTAGTCTCTTCATTTTTTATTTTTCTAATTGTCGGTTGATGGATACATGGGAGAATGTTTAAAAGTGGTTAGACATGGCATATGGATGCATGATAACCCCACCAAATAGCTCTATTAAAACCTAATAATTATAATTGGAAACTACCTTGGAATGTGAAAAGAAGATAAATTATATGAGTGAGATTTTGTTACTTTGTAATACGCACATAAATAAATATGTATTATGAATTCATATTTATATTTTTAAAGTTTAAATAGTTAATAATGAATTATTCAACATTTTAGATCGAAGTGTGACACGTCACGGAGATGGAAACGTCATGTGACACATGAATCACATCACATGACTGATACACGTGACGTGCCATGACGGAATTAATAAGAACATGACTAATTTCCTTGCTAATTGTACGAAACAAACATGCAATTATCAATTTAATTATGAAGTTATATATATTTCTCTATTATAATTTTTTTCTTTAAAAGTAGTTTGTTCATCTCGCTCGTAAACAAATTAAAATTATTGATATAACAATTGTATTTTAATTGCAGAAATGGTAATTAATTAATTATTAATGAATAATATATCTTACTTAATTAGTAATCTATTTAAAAGTGTTGGATCATGTCAGAATATATATATATAGTTTAATTATTTTGTCACATGAAATTGAAATTATATATATACATATAGTTTATTGTTTCTGCGCTGCCTAAATTAAAAACTGTTCAGTCAAAATCTTCATGCCTATATTACTGTTTGTATTTTAATTAGTTGAATAATATATATATATATGAGGAGGGTTCAAATGCCTCCATTTTTCATGCCTCCACCATGCCACCATTTTTAAAAACTTTAATAACTCAAAATTTAAAACTTAAAAGTCAAAATAAAACCGTTGAATATGATCTACATCATTTTATCTATGTGCTCATAAAAAATATCACATTTTGATTTTGTTTTTATGTGAATCAATAAGTGGAAAAATTAACGTCTAGAAATTATCCACATTAGTACGTTTTTTACAAACTCTTGATGACAACCAAAATAAAATTGAAATGTCATAATTTTTTACACGTGCATAGATAAAATGATGTAGATCATATCCAACGGTTTTATTTTGACTTTTAAGTTTTAAATTTTGAGTTATTAAAGTTTTAAAAATGGAGGCATTTGAACCCTCCTCTCTCTCTCTCTCTCTCTATATATATATATATATATATAGGGGTAAAAATTGAAAAAGATTTCAGGGAAACTTAACCAAAATTGGAGGTTATTAAATAAATTGTTGATGCCTCATTAGTGGCGGCAGCTGAAGTTAATCAAAAAGGGATATATTATTACCATGCCTTGGTAATTAAAGTGGCCAAGTTGTAGTGCACTAATTATAAGTAGTTCAATTATGGTTAATCGATCAAAAGGGACCAAAGAAGCCCCTCTTGTTTTGTCCTTATCAGGCGTACTAATTAATCACCCATTTTAATTAATGAATTCATTACACTTCCATTATCACCTTTATATCTATCTCATCGCTTTTGGCTTTAGCTTTGGGAGATCCAAATCAAAACCTCACCAAATTCCAAACATAACATGGCGTCATCTCCACACGCTGCTTTCAGCCAATTCCAACTTTCACTTACTTCTCCTCAAGTCTTCTACAACTGGACATGTCCATTTCAACCGTCGGTTAAACTTCGTTGGCAGTGACCAAACTGTTAATCGACCGATTATTTCCAATTATGACAGATTATTTTCAATTAATTCCGATTACTCGTTTGGTGATACCCTGTCTGTCCGACGACCGCATACTGCTATTTATAACACTGACTTAAACATGTCATAAGATAGAATTTTGATAAATTCTAATAATTGATACAAGCTAACTAAACACTGACTTAAACATGTCATAAGATAGAATTTTGATAAATTCTAATAATTGATACAAGCTAACTATTGCAATATGTCTTATTGACAATTGCTAAATATTTAGTTTCTAATCTATTAAATCAAGGGATTTACTATGTTTTCAATATTATATATGGAAATGAAATTAATCATGAATTGGTGTTCAAAATTAGTGATAAGATTGTATTTTAATCGTGTAGACTTAATCAATTGTTTGTGAATTTTGTTAGCTTTACCATGCACAAAGTGCTAAATAAAATTAAAAAGTAATTATAATAATGAGCATGATGCATATTTTTGTTTCGTTTATAATATTGTGTAGCAGATGCTTAAATATTACATTTACATTTTATTTTATTTTGTATATAATAATTTTTTTTATACGAGCTCTCTCATTTAACCACCTGACACAAATTATATATAAATATACAAATGAGCTATGGTGAGTTGCGAAGTAAGGATCTTGTTTTACTTCACGCTCATATTTCTATTTAAAAAAAAAAAACAATCGATCCGAACCGTTCAACAAGATATCCATATTAAAATGTGCTTGGAGACCAAATTTTACATTTTTTGAAAAAAAAATTACTATTTTTTTAGATAGGTAAAAAACCGTTCTTTTTGAATGGTTCTGGACCATAAAAAACAATGATTTTGAAATATTTTAAAATTTTGGTCTCCAATCACATTTCAATATGGATATCTAGTTGAGCGGTTCGGATCGACTGTTTGATTTTTAAAAACAGAGATATGACCATGAAGTAAAACAAGATTCTTACTTCACAACTCACCATAGTCCATCTCTATATATATATACATAAAATATCCTTATACAGTTATACTTCAAAATCAATATAAACTATGTTAAATTATAAATTAGCAAATCTTGATATGATTCTGTTGTTAGTGCATGAATGGAGAGGATGATGATGAGGTAATATTCTTTATTTTTTGTATGAGCTTAAAATCTCGTGAAATGTGCAAAGTCCCGGCACATGCTGCTGCCAATTTTTCTTACAGTTTGTCACCTTGCCTTTTTACCTTTTCTTCTTTTGCACAATCAGTTACCTCCTCTTCTCTTATAACAGCAAACAAATATACATACACACAGCATGCATGTCATGCATGCATGCATGCAATTTCCTCACATTATTACAAGTTAATGACACGTTACATGCACATAAACGTGTCGTTGCCCTTGAAACTTGAAGTTGCACACACACCTGTTGTATGATGGCGTAAAATAAGCAGAGAATGAAAGGGCAAATTAGGAAAACAGAAGTAGTCCGTGGGCACCACACTGTCACAGACACAGAGAGATAAAGAGAGAGCAGAAAGGCAGAAACGGTTTCTGGTACGTGTCATTGCTTCTTTCTATGCACACGGAAAGCAGCGCCAGGCGGCAGTCTCACCTCATCATACACACTTGCCAATTTACCTTTTTCACCCTTTTCCCCCTCCCCTCCAAATTTGTATAACCACCTAAAAAGCTAAAGGTTAAAAAAGATAGGGAACCAAGCCTGTGGACCGCATTGCAGAGAAGATTCTATTATGGATCATTTCAGAGTAACCAGAGTAGGTATCTCAACGGCAATCAGCAGTCTCTGCAACCTCCACGTTCCCCTTCATAACACCAATCCCACAGCTAACTTCCCTGCTGCTCTCCAGGTTTTCTAATTCTCCTTCTTCTTACGAATAATGCAACCGAGTTACATTCACAATCATACCATGACTCGTTACATAATAATATCCATCAAGACAGAATGCAGTTAACTCGTACAGACCCCTCTAGTTATTTAAGTCAGTACGGACTTCATCCTCTATACAGAAAATAACAGTCTAGTTCTTCTGTGACATTCACTGTATACGACAGCATGTAATCACTGTCAGATAGTGTAGTTCAGAAAGATCTGTTTTTCTGACTTAAGATACGTACGGTGTTTACAAAAAAATGAGCAACAAAAGAACTGAAGAAATGGACATACCGCTCGAGATCCAAGAGCGTTAATATTCCATCTTGGATCTATCTTTACTACAAATTCACATCTGCTTCTTTCTAGTAATTGGAGTAAGGAAAAAATAATTACCAATAATAAAAGCTGTTTACTTTTTGTTCTATATTTGTAAACTTCACAAATTACAGCAGAGAATCAAGGTTTTAATTATGGTAACTAGCTATACCAAAACAAGAAGAAAATATTAATTGATGAGTGACAATAACAACAAAAGAAGAAGAAGAAGAAACTGAAACTGAAAAAGGAAAATTTGTTCCCGCACAATGCACCTTTATAATTAACTTAATTCCTCCACAACTCCAACTACATACAGATATTGAAGAACAACTTATATATTTGTAAGTACAGAAGACAAAAAGTATATATAACATTTACACTTCTTAAGAGAAGGAATACATATAGAATAATTAACTTGTTTTTATCCTAGTTGCCTCCTCTTAAATATGCACATTTTTCTCGAAGCATGCACTATCTCTCGATCTTCCTCTCGCTCCATATATATCTTGATGCTATGTGCGTTGAGCTTATTACACCATTTTTCTTTTCTTTTATTTTTTTATCTGACTCATGTCAGCCCTCTAGCTAGGTTGGCACGAAGAGGACCCCCTTATTCCCACAACAAATCAATAAATAACAAACTTTTGGATTGACTCGGAAAAACATGTTTTTACTTTTTACTTAATACATCTACCCTTATGATCCCATCAAAGAAGCAAATTATGAAAGGAAGGAAAGAGAAACAAAAGGTGGTAACAAATTTGAATAACGAACATGCATGAGAGGAGGAAAGGAAAACAAAAAAACAAAAAACAAAGGATGTAACAAAATGGAGATTTAAGTTATGTAGCGAGAGCTAGATACATGCGGCCGGACACTAACGAGAGAGAGAAGTCGATCGATCACCGGTTTTAAAGTTCTAGAAGAGAAAAAAAAAAACCATATGGTTATTCATATGGAATTACTATTTAACCATGGCCAAGAAGGAATTACTGCCTGGTGTCGTACCGGGTGGGTTGCTAGTTGGTGGGTTACTGCCGCCGGTACCATTCACATTGACATTCATATTTTGTCTCTGAAACTGAATTTTGTATTGCATCTTTCCATCCTCATCATCTTCATCATCTTCATCATCATCGTACTCATCATCATCATCCATGCTATCACCTTCGCCTTCGTCAAATTTGTCATATCCATTGTGCCTCTGCTGATGCTCCATCAACTCCTTCATGATGTCTTCTGGCTTTAATTCATAAAAACAAATTAACACACGAAATAATACTAATTAATTAGGTGCAAAATTGAGAATTTGTAGCGTTTTTTGCATACCTTCTTCAAACCCGTGCTGCTAGGGTCACTGTAATATGTTGTTGTTGTTGTTGTGCCTCCATTACTTGTTGGAATTTGAGTGCCTCCGCTACCGCCATGACCTCCATCGGTACCATTTCCATTATGGGTATTATCGTTGTTGCTATTGTTATTATCTTTGCCGGCATTGCTGTTTCTACTATCGCTTTCCCCGGCTGGAGGATGTTGTGAGATCGGTTGCGGTTGCGGCAGTCCGTGTGGAGGTACTGGTCCACTGAATGTGAGAGAATCTTGTGAAGTGGTGTTGGTATTGGCATCAAATTGGCCCCCACTTGCCCCAATGGCAGTGCCTGATCCGTATTTGTTTCGATAAAGGGCATCCAATTGATGGAAGTAAGGGCAAGTTTTCGAATCCTCGGGCCGTTTTTTGTTGCTTTCCTTTACCTTCTTGAAGTACTTATTGATGTTTTCCCACTTCTCTTTGCACCGTTTTGCATTTCGGTTATATCCCAGCCTCCGCATCCCGGCTGAGATCTCCTCCCAAAGTGGACCCTTTGGTCCTGCTTCCTGATACCGTGAATCCATCCCGCTTCTTATCTTGATCAGTGCATGGACTTCGGCCTTAGGCCATCTTGATGAAGTGGCGGATGAGGATCCAGGTTCAAATCCACCACCCATGCCTGGTTCTTGAGTCTCGGGCACTGAAAGTACGATCTCAGTTGAAGTCAGAGGTGGTTGATGCTGACGTGCTACAATGTCGGTACATTGCTGTTGTTGGTGTTGAGGTAGTTTCTGTTGCGGCTGTGGTGTCTGTTGTAATTGGAGCTGCTGCTGTTGCTGCGGTTGTGGTTGTGGAACAGCCTGTGGAGTGGCTGATTGCAGCGGCAATGGTTGCGGATTTTGTTGGCGTGGAGTCTTTGGAGATGGCTGCGATTGTGAGTGCTGAGGTGGCGGATGCGGTTGGTGCTGCGGCTGAGGAATAGATGACACTGGGACCGGTTGAGAAGGAGGTGGCGGCGGTGGCACGACTGTTATGACTGGTGCAGGAATTGTCGGAAGAGGAATCGTCTGTCCGGTAATTTTCTGAATAAAAGACACAACTGCTGCATCCCTAGAAGCAGCCATAGCACGCTCTTGAGCAAGAATTTCCTGCTCCCGGCTGAGTCGTGTCATTTCCTGCCTCCGCCACGCTTCCTCCCTGATCATGCGGTCCTGCTCGCGCTTCTCAATTGTCTCCAAGAACCTCTGCTGCATTGCCTCCTGCCTCTGCATCACCTGCCTCATTAGACCCTCAAAAAATGACATCATTTTCTTGCTACTTCCTCCTCCAGATCCACCTTGTCTCTTTCTCTTTCCCTGCTCCTGCTCATGGGTCCCACCAATCTCCTCAGTATCCTCATCATCTGATTCATCTGACTCAGATGACTCTGTGTTCGATGAGAAGCTGACCCCTGCTGTTGTGGGGGCTGCTGTTGTTGGTGTAGTGGAGCCCGATATTCCCTGTGGTGGAGCACCAGATGTACCAATATCCTGTATGCTTCGTAGCATCGGTTGTGACGGCATTTCAATTGGTGTAACCGTAACTGTAACCGGTGCAACAACCCTAGATGGTCCTGCCATGGGGGCTGAGAACCCAATTGTGGCTGGAGAACTCAGTGGGATCTGCGTCGGCATTTGTACAGATGCTAATTGTGTCGGGGTAGTTGGAGAGCCGTGAAGAGCTTCGAGCTGGCTAAAGAACCGGTACGTCTTGCCGTCTTGCCGGCCGGCTCGGTTCTCTTTCGTGCGCTTGTAGTACTTGTGCACGTTCTCAAATTTCTCTTTGCATTTCTTGGCACTTCTCCGGTATCCTAGTTCGGCTAGTTTCCTGTAAGGCACGCAAAAATTGGCTTTTAGTCTCATCCAACCTACTAATAAAAAACCTAGCTAAGTGTAAAGTAAGTTGATAATAACAGCTAATTAAAATAAGAAAAAAAGAAAATATGAGGGGGTGATGATTGCATACACGTACAAATGGACAGCATCTACCAGACCTACTTATATTCGAATTATGAGTCTATACTAGAGAGAATAAAATATGGAAAATTGTCCCTGAAAAAAAGGTTGAATTTTAGAAAAGGGAAGAGATCGAAGAGAAGAGAAGGCATGCGTTTTGTCTGGAACAAGTGAGAGCTGTGCACTGGAATCAGTAAATAAGAATTGGTTGGGATTGATGCAAGCGGATCTGTAGCGGTTCTTATCGAAATCTGAGATCAACAAGTGAGATGTGACGCCGTAATTACTTTCCATCTATTTTTTTTTTGTTTAAAAAAAAAAAAGATGCTTCTCTCGTGAAGAGAGAGAAGTCCCAGTCCCTCTCCTCTTTCCTAAAACAAGCGCTCATGAAAGAAAAGCAGATAGCAGAGACACTCTCTCTTACACTCACTAAAGAGGTGGGCTCCGTAGTACGATGCACCAGCCCCTGAGATCGTTACCTCTTTTACCCTCTTTCTCTCTCGCTCTCTCTCTCATCCAATTGTCCCATAAAATCCAAAAAATTAAAAAAATTAAAAAAATAAAAAAAAACTACAAAATGGAAAATTCTGGAATCTCAGGTGCAGAATTCAGGCCATGCATGACAGGAAATGCGAGTTCAGACCTCTCATATTGTCACATTCTGAAAATTTGACGAAATTCAGCTGAATTCATCTGAATTCTGCTCTTACCTGGATACTTCTTCCCACAGAGGTCCCTTAAGAGTTGCATCTCGAAAGACTGCATCCATGTCTGAGCGGATCTTGAGTAAAGCCAGTGTCTCTTGCCTTGGCCACCGGTTTCCTGAGGCACCTCCTCTGTCGGTCTCGTCTCCACCGATGTCATCAGGGAAGTTACCGGCAACTCCTCCAGGAAGCAACTCCTCAAACGACGACTGTGGTGGCGGCCGGCTATTTAGTGGCGATGCTGCTTCAGCATGAATTTGCTGCATCTGTCTAGTTGCTGATGTGGGAGATGCAAATGGGGACATGTCAGCAGGAGAAACGCCATACTGTGACCCACCAGGTGGCGGCTGCGGCGGAGACGGTTGCTGCATGGATCTGGTTTACCTATAAAAGTTTCTATTTTTGTTTGTATAACTGATTGAGGTAGGTAGTGTGGAGGAGAGTATAGTGGAGGTATAGTAGAAAGCAGTACAAGTGTTACTGATTTCCTGTTTTCCCTCTTCTCCTCTTCTCTCACTCTCTCCTTACTAAGTGTGGAGAGAGAGAAGGGGAGAGGGTGTGGTAGAAAGAGAGGAGAGGAGATCAGTTGAGAAAGGGTGAAAAAGAGAGAGGGGTGGACAACTGGAAAGAGGGAAAAAGGGAAGGAAGGGGTGGAAGGAGAATTAGGATGAGAGAGAAAGAGAGAAAATTAAAGAGTATCATATCAGCGCTGGCAAAATATTAAAAAATTATAAGGGTATGGGAGGAATATAACAGCTAGGGGTAGAGACTAGAGAGAAGAAGGAAAGGAAAGGAAAAGAATGGAGATGGAGGAAGGGGTTAAGTTAAAAAGAGAGAAGGGAAGAATGATGATGATGATGATGATAGAGATGAAGTGAGAGAGAGATGATAAAACAAACAAACGAGATGCTGCGCTGTCAACGGAGGCTTCAACAAATAGTTAAAACCGAAAAGACAGACGGTGCGTGAGAAATCGTTTACATAGCTTGTGTAAATAAACAATAATCATTTATGATTACATTAAAATTACACTTCTTCTTCTGCTATTACGGTTCCAAACGGGGTAGATCTAAATTTCCATTGGGTTAATTAGTAAAAGAAAAGAACAACAGGGTAGGAACTAGGAACGGAGAGGGGGGCAGACAAGAACACACTATTACAGCTGTAATGTGGGACCCATCAGAGAGGGAAAGAGGTGCGGAACGTGCCGGGCGATTATCGCGGACCCCCACGGCAACACCTTCCTTTCCTCTCAACCCTCTACACTTCCTGTTGCCTTTCCTGTTGCCCCTTACTATTATGGAATAATAATAAAGCCTTTTTTACTTGTACCATTTTTTCTTTTTTCTTCACTAAATCTCTTATTTATATGGTAGTAAATGTGACTTTAATTTTACATTGTTTGTTCAGATAATTGACTTTAATTGTTTCATTTATTTTGTAATAAATATACGGATCAATCGGATATGTCATGCATATTTATGTGTATATATTGACGACTCAATATCGAAAATTTTACTAATACCAATTCCAAAAATAAAATTAAAAAAACTACAAATTTTGAAGAATTTCATATTTATCAGGGCCGCAACGACAAATGGCGACCCCATTCTTGAGGGCCGACATTTGTCGTTGTGGCCCCTCAAAAATAAAAAAATTCACCGTAATATTGGTTTTTTTTTCTGGGAATGGTATTAATAAAAATTTCGGCGACTCAATCTAATTGACTAACAATTCCAAATTTTGTTGAAATGTAAAAAAAAAAAATACAAACTATATTGTCTTATTACCATTTAAATTGGTCATATATCAATATTTAGATTTTTACCTAATTTTTTTATGGGGGAATCGGTTATATACCCATCAAAACTTTTGAATTTGAATATTTGCCCATATCCTATTCAAATTTGAGGTAAATTTTGAATAGGATATGGGCAAATATTCAAATTCAAAAGTTTTGATGGGTATATAACCGATTATGCCTTTTTTTTTTGCATGACATATATAACCAAATTATAATAACAAATCTACAATTTCAATATTTTAATCATGATCAACAATTTGTTTGTTTGCCATTGTTGCCAAATAAATTTGATGCAACACATAACCAGTCTTTTTATTATGCACTTAATATTTGAGTAGAATTCTATTATATAATTGTGAAGTTTTTTTTTGTCATCCAATCATAGTATTGGTTTTAAGATTTTCATATAAGAAGAACTTGTATATGACTTTTCTAATTGATATTTCAACATGTGAATATTACACAATATATATTTTGTGAATTGTTGAGATAGTGATTTTGTTACATCAAATAATCAACATAGCAACATGTGTGTTATATTGAATGCAAATTAATGAATATTGTCTTGTTGTCTCTTACTGATGTGGAATATCACAATCAATCTGTTGCTATGTAATTGAAATATTTTCACAAGTGAGATACCAAAATTAATAAAATTTTATATTATATGTTTCATGGGAATATAATAAAAAGTCACCGTAATTCAACATTATTTTGATAATATTTTGAGAACTTGAGAAATTAAGTACCAATATTTTGCAAATATGTCAAAATGTAAAAGGAAAAGATGTTTTGCATGTTGTATAAATAAAAATATGTATAATTTTTATAAAAGTAGCATCAACTATCACATAAAAAAAATCATATATGAATTCAAAAAGCAAAACAATTACTATATCAATCACACAATAGATAAAGTTATTTTTGAAAAAACTACTCAAGCTCAGATGATTGTAAATTAGTATGAGTCAGTTTTTCTGGCTATGGGGTCAAACATGAATAGATATCAATCATATAATTTTATCATGCTGCGAATGAGAATTAATTTTACAATACCAAAAATATTTTACACTAAACTATTTAGAAAATCATGTAATAAGTAATTTAAAAAAAATGGAGGTCAAGATCTCCATTCTTTGTTACTAGTTTCGCTTGACCTAAACCAGAATAAATTGTAGGATGGTGTAAAATTAATAATTGTAGGATGATGTATAATTTATTAATTTTACGATGAGACAATTTTATGATTATTTTGAACCTTAAATGTATTTTTTTTACTTTTTTGACAAAAAAAAAACATAAGAATAGAAGTGTGTGTGTGTATATATATATATATATATATATTAGGAAGAGATGACACTTGCCGGTCCTTGGCCACGTATGATTCAGTATAGTGACAAATAAATCATTTGAGTTTTGTTCGGCTGGTTAAAAATTCATAATTCGGGAATAAATTTGGATATAATTCGAGAATGATTCGGAATTATCTGGGCCGGAGATCTCAGTCCCACAAGAGAGCAAAAAAAAACCAAAAAAAAAAAGTTCGGGAAAAATTCATGAATAATTCGTAAAATTCGCGAATTATTTTGTCAAAATTCGGTCAACCAAATAATTCGCCATCACAAAAAAGAACGAATTATTTGTGAATAATTCGCGAATCTTGTGACTATGTGGTTTAGTAGAAAATGATAGCACACAGATCTGTGCTAATATAAGGGTCACAGAAGATCAAAAGTGTGGGGGCAGCAGCCCACAACGCCCATCTAATCTAATCTCCAAAATTAAACCCCCACGCCTTGACATGTTAGCCCTCCCTTTCCAGATAATAAATGACAATGTGGTACTATTATCGCCTAGCCTAAAGTAAACACCAATCTTTAAAAAAATAATTATCGTTAATTAACTGGGTTTTTTTAATTAAATTCCTTTGGGGAATCTCTTCTCCAGGTGGCACACGATCCCACCTGCGTTCAAATTCTCTCCGTTAATTCATCTCCCCAGATAATGATTGATCAAACTTTATTAAATTAAAATCATAAAAAAGTGAAGTTAGTTATTAATTAATCTAGTACCAAAAGTTTCATATATTTTTTTTAATTGGGTTTAGTAACCTTTATGATTTAGCATCTAGATCTTGAGATTTTAATTAAATTAATTAACAAGCGGTATTAATTAAATTGAATACCCCATCATTATCATTTTTGGAGTTCATTTAATTTAGATACCAATAGCACGACCTGATCAATTTTATATTAAAAAAATGTAGCTACACATGTAATTTTATATTTAAAGCTTTGATCTGAGAATTCAATATTAATTGAAGTACAGAGATTAAAAAGGAAAATGTTCAAAGTATGAAGCATTACATAGTGGTGCTATAGTAAAATATTCCAATGTGTCCTTGTTAATTTTATTAAAGTTAGGTTTCCAGCAGAACCCATTAATTAGTATTAATGTGACATGCCTACTGATTGTAAGGGAATATTCACACAAAAAAACTTAAAAAAAAGTATTAATTTTAAGGAGTGAAAACAGAGCGAATACGGAGCGGATAGTGGTAAAATCATATCATATTTCTTTTTAATTTTTCGGATACGGATGCAGATCGGATATTAGCCGGATACAGATACAGACACGGATCGGATCGGAAATTTTTTAAAATAATATTAAAAAATACCAAAGTTCATAATATTTATATAATTTTAATGATGAATAACAATATTATTCATAATATAAATTATAATATATGATATATATATCTACTATTCAGATACGGATAATTGAAACGTAAAACCATATCAGTATCCATATCCACACAGATATTTAGATATCAGATATCCACATCTAATTTTTTGAATACGGATCGGATATTATCCATAACGTTTTCACCCCTAATTAAGATGAATGACTAATTAAATATTTATTACAGCTTTACATTTTTTTTTTTGAAAAAATAATTAAGGGTTATTCTTGAATGACAGGAGGATTAAATTAAAAAATTAATACTGTTACCATGTCAAACAAATGGTCCTTAGTAAGAATAAAAGTTAAAATATGTTTAACTAAGCTAATAAACTATGGTTTAATCTAAATTAAATTAAACAGCCAGAGACAGGATGAATAAACTAAGAGGGAGAGAGATCGTGGAAAGGGTAATTAATATTATATATATATATATTTCTAACTAAAAAAGATGCCAGTGCTTTCAGTTTATGGTTAAATAAATAATTGGGTATGGATACCAAACAAAGAACTTGAAACGGGGTTTTGTGGGGTTTTGGTTTTGTTTGGTTTGAAAATGGATGGAGACTTGAGTCATGACAGTGGGACCCACGGCCCAATGACAAATCTAAATCCTGATGAGGTCAAGTAATAAACGAGGCCCATTTCCAACCCATGCATCCAAATATTATAAGACCCCATCTTGGGTTGTAATTCAATTGGATCCAGATCTCATCTTTATCAGATCCAACCTATTCAGCTTACAATAAATAAACATTGTAATTTCTAATTACAAATCATTGTTGCAAAAAACGGTCTTAATGGCCGATTAAACTTCCGTTTAATCATTAACTGCAATTAAACCGTTACGAATATACTAATTGGAGGTCTGTTTATAGATTTTTCCGATTAATCGGCCAATTATTATGTTTATTTCCGTTTATTTTCAGTGAATATTTACTTTTTTCTGTGACTGTGTGTGATAATAAGTTTTATAAATCTTGTATTGTAGTTTTATTTGTGCTTGGATATACATTCAGTATTTTTTATATATGTTTTTTCTTTTTACTTACTTTGAAATTGATTAATTCTTTTATTATTTATATACTATATATTTTTCTAACTCACTTATGTAATTATTTCAATTAGTATGTCATGTTAATATATGAAATTTAGTTATCATAAACTAAATTTAATAATTTATGTTGAAATGTTTCATTTCTTTCAAATAATATGTTATTAGTATTTGAAAAATGTTAATTCTCGAATTTATTTTTTCATTGAATAAATGTGTTACTTACACATGTAAAGTGCGTATGTGTTGTTAAGAAGAATAAGTGTAGTGTCATGTAATAATAATAGAACTAAGTTAAATTAAGTTTATTTGATAAGTTTGATGAATTAAATAAATTATTTTTAATAAATTATGAATATATACACATAATTTTAATGAAAATAATTAATCATCCGCATACTGATTAATTGCTTGACAGTATCCCATTCGTTCGACGAACGCATACCGTTATTTACAATGCTGTTACAAATAATTCTCTTTAATGATATCAATGTTCCTATTAATATTGAGTATCAGTACTTATATTATTACATTACCTCAAAAAATGAGTGTGTAAATATCAATCAAATCAGAAATTTGAGAAATTATGGGAAACTTGAAAAATATAATATTCCTATGAACACAATCAAATTACAATTAAATAATGTTTGCTCTAATTGAAATTAAACCGCACTTTTATTATATTATATGTACTTTATAAAAGAGAATTAAGTTTTATTTTTTGACATATGTCATGTTATTTAGTGGGACTTGTAATTTTTAACAATATTCTAATTTAAAATAATATATGTTTATTGTTGTGTTGGAACTTTTACGAGTTAATCGTATTGATTTTCATTATAATTTAAAAGTTAAAACATTATGTATTAATATCAAAAATTTATTTTACTACAAAATTGTTTATTTCTAAAAATTATCATTGTGACAATTCAAATAATTTTGAAATAAACATTGTTACTTTTAGAACGAAGTCTGAAGAATAATTTTAATTGATAAAAAGCTTTCTATAATTTAAGAGAATTTTGTTGTTTTTGTAAAAGAAGTGCTAATTATGGGCTCTAAAACCGTTTGATTCGCTTTCAAATCCGTACGCTTCACTTTAATAATTCTAGATATTCTCTTCAATTTTCGTGCACACAACCAAAGCTAAAAGTAGGTCTGATGCCCATCGAACTTTACTCCGCTCTCAGGGGCGGATCTAGAATTTTCATCAGGGGCAAAAAAATAGCAAATCGGATTTAAATAGCTAATTGAGTTTAAACCCATTAACTAATTAGGTACTCGATAAAAACAATGTTTTAACTTATATTTTTCAATGCTATGATTTATAATTTCTGATATTGTAACTTATAATTCGAATTACCAATCATAATCAAGAAATTTATTTTAATTTTAACCTTAAATTTAACCCGAACTGCAAATCAGAAATCCAGAGAGACAAAAAAAGTTTTTGGAAAAAATAAAATCAGTCGGAATCAATAGATCTCTATTAAAACTCAAAATCCAAAAGAGCGACTGACCATGGTTGCATGTGGATCCGCCCGTGTCCGCTCTAATAGCTCACTAGCTACACAAACGCCTTGAATATATTTTTAGGTAAGTAAATACACGAATCTTGAGAAAAATAGAGGTTGAATTCTCTGCCGTATATGCGCCTCGAAGTACAAGATCTGAGGCATGCACATTGCAACATTCAATTGCCTCGTTGGTTCCATGCTACACCACCTCAGCTACATGCTGAGGTGTGATGCTAGTAGCACTTTTATGTCCTAGTTAAAATAAAAAATTCTGATTGAACGAATAAAATAAAATAATTCCAGAAGAATAGTTCAATGCACTACAATATACGAAGTTCAAAAGCTATTTGGCTAGTGTTGTAAGGTTCTGTGAAGCGATTAATCCGGAATAATTGAAAATAATCAGCTGATTAGTTAGAAAAATCCGTGACTGTTTGATCACCGCTAACGATCAATTGAAAAATTAATCGGCCTAAATGGATGTTTTTTACAACACTGATATGCCACATCATCCAAATCAGGGCACTCGTGACCTATTTGATCAAATGCCTGAGCAAGAGCAGACCCACTGAACCGCATCTTTCCTTTGCCAGATCAATATGCAACAAAACCCCGTCATCCCCCAACTTCAAGTTTGGTGTAACAGTCAAGGTCACATATTTCCTAATTTTAGTGAACAATGGTGCCCGTATTGGCTTTGGTGACAGCTTGTAGAAAGTAATTAATTCATTAATCTATTTACTGATTTACTGTATTAAAAATGTTTTTATAGTTGCAATAACTAGAGAACAATGACTACACTAGCAGATTTGTATGGGAGTGCTTTAATTTTGTTCATGCTGTATGAATATATTAGTTTTATGTTTTGAATACAGTTATTGGATATATGTAGCTTGATGTACGAAGATGGTATAATACAGTTATTTTATTTTCCATTGTGTTTTTTGTGATGCCATTAGATGGTTAGTGATGTGGATTTTAGTTATAATATTTTTTTGGTGGAAATTGATTTACATATTGCTAAGTTTACTGATGAAAAAAATTAAATTTAGTATTAATTTGGCTGATTTTTAGATGAAATTGATTAATATTATGAATTGATTAGTATTATTAACCCAATGAAGTTTTTCATCAAATGCAATTTTATCTTAGCCGTCAAATTTTTTAGTTTTATCGAGCAACTTTTTTTTTATCTTTATATCATTATATTATATTTCCAGAACAAACTAGTTATATAAAAAAAGTTGTGTCAGGCAAAGGCAAAGGTCCATTGTTATAGTGAGTCATCTTCATGTCTTCTTTTTTTGTCCAGATTAATTGTCCATATATGTTGTCCATACAAAGTCCGTTGGTTGTCCATATAATTTTGTTCGAACAAGATCAGTAACGAACTGGGCTTTGTAATGAACAAAATTGAACGAACTGAACATGGACAAAAACTCCTCAAGTTTGGACCGGTTATGAACTGGACAATTATCATATAAATTCTAATCCGAGCTGAGTATGATCCGAAACCCGCTCATTAGCAGCCCTAATTGAACGAATAAAATAAAATAATTTCAGAAGAATAGTTCAATGCACTACAATATACGAAGTTCAAAAGCTATTTGACTAGTGTTGTAAGGTTCTGTGAAGCGATTAATCGGGAATAATTGAAAATAATCAGCCGATTAGTTAGAAAAATCCGTGACGTACTGTTTGATCACCGCTAACGACCAATTGAAAAATTAATCGGCCTAAATGGATGTTTTTTACAACACTGATTTGGACAAAGTGTAATATTAATAAAAAAAATTATAAGAAAGTAAAAAAAAAATCAGTTATTTTTTTAGTACAAGACCATATTATTTGTTTATTGCTATATAAAATATTTTAGTACGAAATAAGCTAGGATCAACGTTCTCAAATCATCCATTGTTCAAGTGGGGATTTCAGATGTATTATATAAAAATTGAATTAGACCAAATGGATTTAATTTATTTCCTGAATATTTTATAAATTCCTGCAAATTGTGGACCTAGGCGAATTTAAATGGAACAAATAAGGTACAATGTTTCTCATTTTTTTTAATTTTGATTATACATATACATGTGTTACATAGTCACCAAATTTTACGAATAAAACGTTTTTTTTTTTACATTTCCGAACCGAACAACAAATAAAAAGCATTTTATTAATTATTCGAAATAAAACGCGAATAAAACGTTTTTACAAATTTATTCACGAATAAAACGTGATTTTTTTTTTCATTTTTAAAATTTTCATTTTTTCATTTTTTTCCATTTTTTAAAAAAAAAATTTGGTTTTTTTTTTTTTGCTCCCTTGTGGGACTGAATCATTCCCGAATTATATCCGAATCACGAATTTTTGACTCCACCAAACTGAATCTGAATAATTCATTTATCACTATGTGTGGTACTATAATTATATTATATACATGCACTTTTTATAAATGAACTCTATATACAAGTGGAAATTGTTTTGATTGCGACTTTTAGTGGTTATTGTATATTAAAAAAAATTAAGGACTTGTCTAGATTAATACTTGAGAATAATTAGGCCCCACAAGGCCACAAGACTGAAATACGTGTGTTTCTAGATATTAAACAATATGAATTTTGTCTAATGATGGTATACACAATTAAATAAACATGCAGATAACGATAAATTTTAGCTTTGCTACTTGTTGAAAATAATAAAGAATTGAAGGATTGATCTTAGTCATTCATCATCGATCGAGTGGCTAGAATTAAATCAAGAAACATCATCTGTTCTTTAATATTTAGAGAAAGGCAAAAAGTACCAACGGTACAATAACGACTATATTAGTTTCTGTGATATAAATAACGATACCACTCTGTACAAACGAAGACTGAATGAAATTATTTCACTTTTCATCACCGTTTCCACATATTTTCTTTCAATCTCACAAATACTAATATGAAAGTCTAAAAATCAACATTACTTTTGTTGGTATAATGAAAATTGTGATAAGTTATAAGTTTCAATGTCTCGTGGCGCCTTTTATACCTCATCATGTCTCATGTTTTATATTTTCATTTTTAAAGATCAAACTATTGATTCGAACAGCTCAACATGATATTCATACTAAAATATACTTGAGGATGAAATTTTCTAATTTAAAAAAAAAATTACTATTTTTTAAGATAGGTACAAAATCACTGTTTTTAGACCGTTAAAAAACATAATTTTATACCTATCATGAAAATTAGTAAAGAAATTATAAATATTATAAAATTTGGTCTCTAAGTATATTTTAATATGGATATCATGTTGAGCAGTTCGGATCGACATTTTTTTATTTTTTTATAAAAAAATTTCTTGACAGTCAGTATCAAAGTTTCTGTTATGAAAGAATAAAAGGGACAGATATATATAACAAAATAAGATTGAAAGCTAGATGTACTGTAAAGGAATGAATTGCTTGATCTTAGCGGTCATTTTCATAATTGTCAAATCGAAGCTACGTGCCCTTTTGACAACAAATCTCTTCAAATTTGTTGGATTGAGAGAGAGCATGAGTTTGACAAGCCTATCTCACTAGTCCCACAACTTAATTCCTGAAACTTGGGAGTCTTTTGTGTGCATGGGGGTTTGAACCAAATCATTGTTTTAGGATGGTTAGAAAATAATGATTTTGTATTTATTTTAAAAAATAATATTTTTTAAAAAATATAAAATTAATTTGATGTTCAAGCATATTTTAATATGATATCATATTTAGTAGTTCAGATCAACAGTTCGAACTTTGAAAATGAAAATAAAGATATGAGACACGATGAGACATAAAAGACATGAGATATTTGAACCGTACTCTATTTAATAACCGGTCAAATTATAATCAAAATCAAAGAAAATAAAATATTTCACGTTGAGTGAGGCTATGGTGCTTTATGAAGTAATAGTCTTTTTTTTTTTTTTTTTTTACTTCACATACATAGTTTTAATTTTATAGTCTAAAACAACTGATCTGAACTGCTTAACGTGATCTCCATATGAAGATATTCGTGGAGACCAAATTTTACATTTTTTTGAAACTATATATTTTACTATTTTTTAGAAAGGTTAAAAATCATTGTTTTTAGATGGTCTAAAATTTCTAAAAATAAGGATTTTCTACCTATAAAAATAGTAAAAAATATTCTAAAAAATATAAAATTTGACCTCCAAGGACATTTCATATGAAAATCATGTTGAAATGTTTGAATCTGCTTTAATAGAAATATAAATGTGAAGTAAGAAATGACTCTTACTTAATAAAGCACCATAGTTCAGCCTCATATTACATATATCTTCTCTATAGTTTACATATATATATATATTACATGTTGTGTGTCAAATTGATATAATTTAAAATTTTATTGACCATCCATCAAGGTGTTTGAAATTAATGATTCTCAATTTATCACCTCTTGATGAGTAACCAAATATTTTTTAAATTGCACCAAATTGATATTTAGTATTTTTTACTTTAGTTAATATTTAATTTGTTAGTACTCACTTCCTAAATACTTCATAAAGTTTCATACGTCATCTAATATCTAATGCCCATCCAACAATTGCAAAGTGTACATTACTCGATAGTAGAATAAAAAATTGTCTAATTTACTAAAAATGTTGAGTTGTTGACAACGAGAAAGAATATAGTTGTTTGAAACTTTGGAATGGTCCATAAAAAGTAAGGTTTGAATGCTATGAATAACATAAGGTCTCCCGTACTGTTGCTTTAAAAACTTATTATATAATTTTTAAACTTCGACATAAGTAGCTTAGTAAATTAGTTATATAATGAACTTGTAGAATAATAATTTTTACTATTTTCAGAATTTTTTTACTATTTTTCATGATTTATAAAAGATGGCAAAAAATGGTCTAAAATATTGACAATTTTCTTTTATTTTTAAGTCATTTTTGCCATCTTTCATTAATCATAAATAATAGTAAAAAAAATTCTAAATATAGTAAAAATTGATATTCTACAAGTTCATTATATATAACCAATTTACTGAACTACTTATATCGAAGTTTAAAAATTATACAATAAATTTTTGAGACAATAACACAGAAGATCTTATGCTATTCATAGCACCTAAAATTTACTCGTCCATAAATATATTATGCAGGAATAAATCATAGACCAGGTGTAACTGAAACAAAATGAAAGCCTATGATGAATGCCTCGTTAATTAGTTAGACAAGGATTGACATCATACCTTGAAGAATAATATCACTGTCAATTTCTCCTTGATTAAATTTACTATAGAAATAAGTTCGTCAAAGGCTTTGCTCACTTCAGAATTCAGAATCGAGTTTGATTGGTGTCACATTAATTCCAGACAGACAGGCAAAACAACTTGTAGCATATATTATTAATTTACTCAGCAAAAACTATATATATATATGCAAAATGTTTGAACCGACGCACGCATGGATTATCAAGTTGAATTATGGGCCTAGCACAACGGTATTAGGTCTCATCTCATACAGACAGACAGACGACACACACAGATATATATATATATATAGAGAGAGAGAGAGTGGCTAAGATCAAAGTGGTATGACCAAGGCCTTTGGTGCTACCAAGTCGTTTTTGGATTTTCAAAGTCCAAACGGTCGATCTAAACCGTTAGATGTGATCTCTATATTAAAATCTGCTTGGAGACAAAATTTTACATTTTTTGGAATTTTTTTACTATTTTTTAAGCCACTTTGAAAATTGCTGATCACATGGTCCAGAATTTGGTTGCACTGTTTTTACTGTTCACCAGGATCTGTCATTTTCAAAGTGGCTTAAAAAATAGTAAAAAAATTCAAAAAAATGTAAAATTTGGTCTCCAAGCATATTTTAATATAGATTGAACATCTAACGGTTTGAATCGACTATTTGAACTTTAAAATTGCAAAAACTAATTGGTAGCACCAAGGCCTTGGTCATACCACTTTGACCTTAGCCACTCTCTCTCTCTCTCTATATATATATATATATAGGGTTCAAATGCACCATAATTTTTGTGCTCCAATATGCTCCAAATTCTTTATTTCTATTTTCAAAATTTGAACAGTTGATCCGAACCTTTCAACATAATCTTCATAATAAAATATGTTTGAAGACCAAATTTTATATTTTTTAAAATTTTTTTACTATTTTTTTAGATAGGTACAATATCACTTTATCGGATAGTCCAGAATCTCCTTAAAAAATTGATTTTGTACCTATCTAAAAAATAGTAAAAATGAGTGAGGAATAGGGGTGCAAACGGGTCGGATATATTATCCAACCGTATCCGCATCCGTATTTGAAAATTAGATACGGATATTCGATATCCGAATATTCGTGCAGATATGGAAACGGATATGGTTTTGAATTTTAATTATCCGTATCCGAACAGTAGATAAATACCATATAATTTACTATATATTATGAAAATATTTATGTATATATCTACGGATATTCGATATTCGATCCGTATCCGTATGTATCTGTCTAATATCCGATCCGTATCTGTATTCGAAAATTAAAAGCAGATACGGATATGGTTTTACCACTATCCGATCCGTTTGCACCCCTAAGTGAAGTTAATTATGGTGATATGTATACTACGGATTGGCTCTTGCTTGGATCCGTATCTCTATTTTTAAAGTTCAATCTATCGATCCGATCACCACTAAATATAATTTTCATATTAATTACTTGTAGATTAAATTTTATATTTTTTTGTAATTTTTTTGTTGTTCTTTTAAATAGGTAGAAATCTGTTGTTTTTGGATGGTTCTAAATTTTCAAATCAAGTGATTTATTTTCTATCTATCTGAAAAAATAGTAGAAAAATTCTAAAAAAATATAAACTTCTATCTGCAAGTACATTTCATATTAACATCGTGTTGAATGATTTAGATCGACTGTTTGAATTTTAAAAATATAAATATGTATCCATAGCGCAAATTGTTATGTAATATGCATATTACCATAGCCTCACTCAAAATAAATAATATGATTTATACAATGTGGATTCTCACTGCAGAGGTACATCATACACTCGGTAAGGTATGCTATTTTTATTCATTTCAGTATGCAAATTAGATAAAGTCAATAATTTTTTCAATAAATGTTTTCCTAGTACACAGAAATATAATATTTATTCGTTCAAAAAATCTGTAAAAATAGATAGAAGAATTCAATTACTTGGTAACCTTATGGTACCATGTTTATTTGGATCAATGAAAAGCCTACGGAACAATATGACAAAAAAAAAAAAAAGACAACCTATTGTCAGTGTTGAATAGACAAGAACTTTATTTGCCCATATGAAATTCTCCAAAATAAATAAATAAAATATTGGGGGATTTCCTTTTATTTCCTTTTAATTTTCCGGGGTGAAAATGGAGCGAATACGGAGCGGATAGTGGTAAAATCATATTCATATTTCTTTTTAATTTTCAGAATACGGATACGAATTAAATATTAGATGGATACAGATACGAATATGAATCGGATCGGATATTTATTAAAAAAATATTTAATATTATTAAAAAATTAAAGTTCATAATATTTATCTAATTATAATGGTGAATAACATAATTTTTTTTCATAATATATTAAACTATATGATATATATCTACTTTTTACAAATAACTGAAATGTAAATCATATATGTATCTATAATATTCGGCTATCATATATCTATATCTACCTTTTTGAATATGGATCGAATACGAATTGAATATTATCCATACCGTTTTCACCACTACACATGGAGCATCAAATTTCTATTTTAAAATCTACATGAAATATTTTGTATGTGCTCCGAACTTAGAAGAACTTTTTGAAAACAGAAAAATGTGTTTGATTTTTCTATTCTAAAGAATATTCTTTTCATTCTAGAATGCATCAAATCAACCCTGGCAGAGTACCAGTACAGTTTGCATAAAATAGACTATTTTATAACATTCAAATCATAATGCACAAAGTTCGGAAATAAAAATGTTTTCTTAGCCGTCCAAATTTAAATTAAATGTATAATATTTATCTTTCAATTTAACATGAAAATTTTATTGATGCATCGCAAACATTTATTTCATATTTGTTATGTTTAATTTTCTGATTATTTGTTATATATATCCTCCAAAGTAACGTAATCAGTGAGTTTAAAATTAGACCATTCGATATGAATCAGAGCCAATCCGAATTATCCACGGGATGCTTTAAGATTTGTGTAAGGTATAATGTACGGTCCGGATTCAAACTCACCATTTGAGATAAGTAACTGATATGAATCGGAGCGAAGCCGAATTTTCTCGGGATGTTTTAAGATTCGTGTAAGGTATAATGTACGGCCCGGATTCAAACTCACCATTTGAGATAAGTAACTGATATGAATCGGAGCCAAGCGAATTTTCACGGGATGCTTTAAAATTCGTGTAAGGTATAATGTACGGCCCGGATTCAAACTCACCATTTGAGATACGTAACTAATATGAATCGGAGCCAAGCCGAATTTTTACAGGATGCTTTAAGATTCGTGTAAGGTACAATGTACGGCCCGGATTCAAACTCACCATTTGAGATACGTAACTGATATGAATCACAGCCAAGCCGAATTTTCACAGGATGCTTTAAGATTCGTGTAAGGTATAATGTACAGACCGGATTCAAACTCCCCATTTGAGATACGTAACTGATATGAATCGGAGCCAAGTCGAATTTTCACGGGATGCTTTAAGATTCGTGTAAGATATAATGTACGGCCCGGATTCAAACTCACCATTTGAGATACGTAACTGATATGAATTCACAATCTAAGGGCCCAAAAAAATGTGGAATGACATATAATTGGTGCGTGAAGTGAACCCTATTTTTGTTTGTTTAAATTATAGGATAGACTTAATTAATATTTAATAGTACGTACTGTGAACTATGCATGGTTGAGTCTTGCGGGACAAGTAAACTAGCTAGTTCCACGCAGAAAGAAAAGCATGTTCAGACTAGCCTATAAGATTCTCATGAAATGAAATTCTAACCGTAAACATCTCAGAAATATCTCAGAAATATGAAATCATTGTACTCTCTCAATCATTGGTGCCTTGAGTGGAAAAGATGTGCCGTGCCGTAATGTGACTAACACGTTGTGATTTTGGTCTCGTGCTGTGCCGTGTCGTGATTAAAATATCAAGAGATAGTCACGGCACGCAAATAATCATGCCACATGAGTCACTCGCGTAACCATGTGGTCATAATTTAGATTAGTTTATTTAAGATTCACTATTTAGTCAAAATCTAATTGTCCTAATTACACATGACTCGTGTGACCACGTGTCGTGCAAATTTTCAAAAGATGGTCACGACACGGAACACGCGAGTCACGGTACGTAACCGACTTTCCGTACTGTAACCGTGCCGTTCCGTACCATAACTGTGCTGTTTCATACAATAACTGTGCCGTTCTGTGACGGAACCAACTCCACCGTGGCATTTCTCCCGCTCTATTGGTGCCTATGATTTATTCAATTATATCGATTATATGTATTCGCTAATAAGGTAAATAAATAAATAAATAATCAGAAGAACATATACAACATAAATATTGATTTGACTTGTTGATGAATGCGCGCCTAGTAGATGTTAAGACACATATTTTTTTTTTTTTTTTGTGAAAATTAGTATTGTGAGTCTTCACATTACATGTAGCTTAATTTAATTTTTTAAGAGCATGACGGTCAATAGTAAAAAAAAATCTGAAAATAAATTAGAGGTTAAATTATGTACATGTACTAATAATTTTGTAAGAGCATGGGGCCACATAATCTTTGGGTGGCCAACATTTTTCTTTTGAAATCAAAAGTTTAGCTGTTATTATGTCAATTTTACTTTTGTAGGTTACATGAATTGTCTAAAAATATAAGAGATCAACATATATTAATAACTTGAGTATTTAAAAAAAAAAAGAATTAATGAGTTACAGTTCATCTTCATTCTCTTAAATTCATCTACCATTGGTAAGAGTGAAAACGGTATGGATAATATCTGATTCGTATTCGAAAAATTATATGTGGATAACCGATATTTGAATATTCGTGTGAATATTGATACTGATATGATTTTACGTTTCAATTACTTGTATCTGAATAGTAGATATATGTCATATATTTTAATATATATTATAAAAAAATATTGTTATTCACAATTATAATTAGATAAATATTATGAACTTTAGTAATTTCTTAAATATTTTTTATTTTATTTAATAAATATAAGATCCGATTTGTATATGTATCTATATTCACTACTAGAATTTTGGTTTCTTACATGGATAAAATTTCGGTTGTTGCATGGGCTTACTCATGCAACAAGCCCGAAAAAGGCTTGTTGCATGGGTTATCCATGTAACAACTACCCATGGTACAAGCCTCGATGCAAATACTCAATTTCAAACTTGTTGCATGGGTTATCCATGTAATAACTTTTCCAAATTTTATTGCATGGGCTTTCTCATGGAACAAGTACCCATGCAACAAGTCTGAGAATTGGCGCCTGCAGGAAGTATTTGCATGGATAAATAGCGCGGGCCCCATCTGAGTATTTGCAAGGATGAAGAGCGTGGGCCCCACCCTAGTATTTGCATGGATAGACAACTGAGTATTTGCAAGGATAGAGAGCGTGGGTCCCACACGGGTTATTGCAAGGCAATTGAAGGGAGTAATTGCATGGATAGACAAGGTGGGGCCCCCTGTTTATTTCCATGGCTATGTAGGTGGGCCCACCAGGTTATTTGCATGGATAATGCTGGTGGGCCCCACCAGGTTATTTGCAAGGATATCATTTCGACCTATTGCATGCACTGTATTACCCAATATTTGTAATGATATTCCGATGGAAATAATTGACGTTCCAGCAATATATTATCATGCTGAATTTCTATAATCCTCTCGGTACCAATTTGGTACCAACCTAGTGGCAAGCAAGGAATCTGTTTCATTTCCCATTCAAACATAATAAGAACAACAACATTCATTCGCACACAAAAAACATAAACATAGTACAACAATTGATATTAACATCACATATATAAACTGCACTATTTACAAACATATATATCACAAATGTACTTAATTTAAGCTGTAAACATGCAATAATCAATATGAATTCCCAGTATCTTAATAACACCCTCTAAGCAAAACTAAACATCAGATAAAAATTAATAACTTGGATTGCATAATGTGAATGAATGGACCTTAAGACTTCTCAGCTGAACCAAGTCCCTTGAGAGCAAAAATTTGAGATCAAATTGAAGGATTGCTCAAGTAAAAAAATTAATTAAGGATTGAAAATTGCACCTATTAAAAAAGCAGGACTGTTAATGGGTAAATTTCTCTTTCTTCAGTTTGATCGGTCTCTAAAGTGTGCAGATTGAGTTTCATTAAAGGTAAATTGATCATTCTTCAATTTCATCAAGGAAAGTTGAGGTCAATTAGTTGGCGAACTGATGCCTGTACATATAAGTCTTGTACCAGCATGTAAATGCCGATATGAAACTAACATTTTAGGTACCACTTGGAATCTAGGAGTGAAGGCATTCTTACTCCTTAACCTAATATGCACCGTAACAAGCTAATACCAATACAAGATAGGTCTGCATGGAGGTGCCATATACTATAGACAAAAAGGAAGCTTACTCTTCTAGCAAATTTTATGCATGTGTCGCGATCCTGTTTTTCATCTGCATATAAAAGATAAACCCATTACTTGTTGTTTTAAAGTACACCAAATAAAGAAGCAAAATTAAACCAAACATTAAAATGTACAGATTTGAGTGGAAAATTCATTCGAGTCATGTTTTGGAACTTTAGGTAGGTCACTGCTCTTAGGATTTTCAAGCAAGATTCGACTTGGTAAAATGATAGCCACAATAAGATCATTACCTCCGACAAGTAATCCTTCATCAGGACAAGGTGGTCTGCAGTATGGATAAGCTGGTAAGAACAGTTAAGTCTGGTCGAATGAAAAGGTCAAGCAATCTAGTTTTTTTTTTCTTCATAATAACTAACCATGCTATTGGTGATCAGCATTTGCAAATAAACCCAAAATATTAGACATTTTTTGAAACACTACAGAGAAAGCAATCAAATATGGAAAAGGTGAGAATGACAAAGTTTAATTGATTTGAAGTGTAAAAACACAAACTGAGCTGCGGCAGTGTATTCCTCTTTTTTCTTTCATTTATCCAGAACCTTGTATCAATTGACTGAACTGGTAGTCTGGTACTGATTCTGCAGTTTTTAATATATTTGTATGACCAGGTGCGTGCATGCATTAATAAAAGTGCATTTCTAATAGTTAAAACTTCAAACCAAGGAAGTGAATCTCATATTTAAGCACCATTTAAGTCTACTTTGGTACTGCTGTACAATTTAGTTATACTTGGTTTTGGTTTCTTCTTTTCTTTTTCTTTTTAATTGCTCAAGCAAAGCTAGATCAGCGATTGATCAAATGAGGCTTAAACATTAATCACAACTGAGGTTAAACATCAATAAATATAATAAGGCAAATAGTGAATAAACAAAGTTGAGAAAAAGGATAGAGGTTACCTAAGGCTGCATGAGCATCATTAAATACTGAAACAACATGATCCAGCTAGCAATTGTGACACTCCTCTGAATAACAAGAGATATGATCTCTTTGGCAGACTTATCCATGGCAGCTTTAATAAGCCTGAATATTTCAACCATATTAGAACAAAATAAAGAAGAACAGCATCTATAATATAAGAGAAAGTAATAAGTTGAACCTGCAATAGGGCACTTGAGGATCGCCCACGGCACTAAGCTTAGGGTTGAATCTGAAATAATTGTCAGGAATAGCTTGCAAGAGCTGCACAAAAGCAAAGCACATCAATTATATATAAAGAGAAATTGCTGTTGATAGGATTTAAAAAAGTAAAAAAAAGAACTAGTAGCAAGCATGTTTCTCGATATAAACATACATTTCTGAGGTTTGCAACATACAACCAGCATAATTACGGTTACTTTTGCAAAGAAAATAGAACCATTCTGTCAAGAATTGACAATTTAATCTACATCAGTATCACTTATACCCAGTCTACAGAAATAAGTCAGGCAAATCAAATGTTGATTTCTCAATTCAGGTCATAAAAATAAAATGTCAGATCTTTGTTCCACTGATAGAAGGACAAAAATTGAAAAATTGTAAAAGAAACAAAACCTGATTAAGCAAGAAAGGTAATGGGGATGGGGAGGGAGCTTGAGCGGGTGTGACCACCTGAGGGATGCCATGAGGGGAGGGAATATGTTCAGGCATGATAATAGGGCCGACGTTGTCTTCTTCGACCAATGCATACTGTAAAAGACGCAAAAAGCTAAAGTAAATATCTCAATGTTCATAATATGCCATGGTATTATACTGCAAACATGTGATAGTACCAATGCTGTTCTAAGCACTACAATTTCTGTCATATGTTATGATTCTTGCAAGTCTTTTATGGCTAGTAGCTAAAAGAACAACTTTTATCAGTACCAATGCACTTCATGTTTTGCTCTTTCAATATATTTAGTCATGCAACCTGGAAATGCTGCAAAAATTATGTTAAATGGAATATCCTATTGTATCTACTAATAAAAAAAACAATTAAAAAATTGCTCGCGAAAGATCAGATCTTCACCCTTGTGCCAGTAGAATGATGGCTGGGATTACTACTGACGTCAGGTGGCAGTTCCACATGGTTTCCAGGAACCGGTATGGAAGCTTCTGTGACAATAGGCAACGGAGACACAGTAGTAATGTCCTTGTTAGAAAAATCAGGGTTGCCTTCCACCTCACGCACCCGGTCCTTGATCAGAGAGGAGGGATTCACTTCTTTCACATCCACTACAAGATCCTTAAACAGCCTCTGAACAAAATCAAGCATAAATTTAAACTTTGATCTTTTGCTATGACAGTCATAAAAGGCTCAACGAGCTAAGCGACATAAATTTGAGAAACAATAAGGGCACCGACACCAATTTGATTCACCTAATTACATAAGCAAAAAACATTAATTGAATTGCAATCTTAGTTCCTTGACTGTGATAGCCCGTCAACTGCTTGTAGAAATGTTTTGCAATTGTGATTCCTGCAAATCTGTTATGCAATGTTTTTAGTAAATAGCTTGATTAATCGATAAGAATTCAAGCAGTACTAGTTCTAGCAAAAGAATTAAGGAAAAAATGTCAAGGCATACCTCAATGTGCTCGTCAGCCCCGCTGTTCTAGCCTCGCTCCTCGTCAACCGACCAGCCCCGCAAGCCCAAATCTCGCCTCGCCTGACCAAATCTCGCCTCCCCTGACCACATGCTGCACCAGGCCAGCGATCGCCTCACCTGAGCCGCCTCCAGCCTCGCACGAGGGTTTGGTGGTGGGATTATGTGTGTGTGGGGGGAGGCAGTGAAAGAGAAAGAGATCGGTGCTGATGCTGAGGGGCGCCCGTCTGAGGCGAGAGAGCGAGAGATGGCGGAGAGGTTTTAGAGAGTTAGGTTTTATCGTAAGAGGGGGAATCAAAATTCAGGAGGGAAATGAAAATTTAGGAAGGCGCCGAAACGAAATGTTTGGAGAGAAATGAAAATAAACCCTAAGTCCACAGAGAGGAAAGATAGAAGTTCTGTATCGTATTTACTACGAAGACCTGTATATAAATTCATATGTTGGAAGGTAACACAATATTTGTGTTTAAATCTGGATTGTCTGATCATCATTACGCACGAATATTAAAACAGCCAGTGTATCACCTAGAACCGGATCTAAAAAGAAGTATTATATTACCTCAGAGAATAGGGACTCCCTACCCACAACCTCTAAAATGAAGACATCAAGTCCATTCATTGCATATCGAACGGCTCGAAACTTGATATTTACTAATTGGTTATATAAACCGTTAAAATTTTGAAATATTTTTTAATTGTTTTTATATTATTTGCTGTATATATTTTATCGAATCTGTACATATGTAAATCATAAAAATTATTTTGTTAACTTTTAATTTTATTCTGACTTTAACAATTGACCTTTATAAAAGACCACTCAACTTAATTTATTTTACAATAAATTTCCATTTTGTCGTCATTCATTTAATTATCTTCAATATATAAATGAAAAAAATATATAGTTTACAAATTTAACAGTGAATATTTTATTAAATTATTTTTTTCCCAAAATACAAGTTATAATTGTAAATAGTTTCACATTCGTTCTTAACCACTAAATTCAAAATTTAAAATAAACTCAATTATTAAAAATCTTACAAAATATGCACAATACATGAATTTTATTCTCAAATAGTTATACACGATAATGAATAGAAGAACATGTTTATGAATTACTAAAAGATTAGTACAAAAAAAACTATATAGCACAATATGCTTGTTGCATAAATAACTCACATCCTTCAAGCATCAACATAGAACATGAACTCTTGTAGTGTGAGTTAATGAAGATCCACAAGTATACGTTGTCTGATGGTCGATCGGAACCGTTCAAATTGAAGAATATCACATTCATTTCATTGTAGTGAAGTTTGATAAAATTTTATGTTCATCTACCTATCCATTAAGCTGACGGAATATACAAACATCGTAGGGCCATAAACACTTCACGTCAGATCGAGACTTCTACATATCAAAACTTCAGTTTTTTTTTATGGTTGCGTTCAATGTTTTCTCCTGATCATTTAAAAACTAATTTGAAATTATTTCACTGCAGATCGACCGTTGATTGCTCATTCAAAAATGAACGGTCCGTAATTATTGGCTCAATTTTAAGGGGCAAATATTGATGAAATTATATGAAATTAACAATTATAAGCATTATTTGGTCACAGGGCATGTATAAATGTAGAAAATATTTTTTTAGGAATTTATTCATATTATTTGCTGTACAAAAATCACTAATTTCATCATATGTTGATATGAGTCGTTTGATGGGTGATGAAGGGTCATGATTACCAATGGATGTCTCCATTAAAGAGGCTGTGAGCAGGAGGTCCATTTTGCTGAGGTAACATACTATTTATGTTTAGATCCACTCTAGATGAAATCATCTGGATCCTTTAATAACCGTGTTAATTCTGATCATACAGCCCGATCGAAACATAAATATTGTGTTACCTCATGTGATATAAAATTGTGGGTAGATGTATCCATCGTAAATGCCCTCTGAGACCTAGAGAGAGGTCCTTGTTCACTCTCTGGTGGGACTGAGCTTTTTTTAACAAGTAAGAAAATTCTGGACAACTTCTCTCTATTTCTTTTTACTGCCGCCAAACTAATTTTTTTGAGACTTCCTTCTTCCCTCTTTTGACTGCCGCCAAACATTTTAGACTCTCTTCTTAGATCCCGCTAAATTTTGGACTATTTTTTTTTTGCAACTTGCCTCCACAGTTTTTGGCTGCTGCCAAATCTTATTTCTACTATTATTCCATCTCTCTTTTCTTATTGTGTGTCCCTCTTTCTCAAGCCGGTCCAAGGCTTCCAATTTTTGTTCGACTATGTTGCATGTGCTCGTGAACCCGAGGTCGGCCAGGATAAGCAAGGTCGGTGGATGCTACCATAGCCCCTGCTTTGGAATCTCGGTTGTGAATACCCCTTATCAAGTACAATCCAGTGACCAAAATGGGAAGAAGTGTTTGTGGAAATGTATTGCACAGAAGGTGTTTGTGGAAATGCCTAAATGGGAAGAAGTGTTATGTATACATTGAAAAACAAATACAGGTTGAATATAACTGCAGCAAACAAATTATACTTGTATTTGAGAGTGTTAAATTGATTCCGGTACTGATTCCGGTCAGTACTGTCAAAGGAATCTCGAGTTTTAGAAAATGGAGATATTGATCCATAGTACGGACCAATATGCGCTATGCATAGTACCATAGCCTCACTCTAGGGGTCATTGGTAAAAATCCTTCTCCTATTACTAATTGGTGCATAATATTACATGGTTTTTTTCCCCCTTAATTTACAGCCATGCAACTCTGGGTTTGTATAAAAAGCTTCTAAATCGAGCACCTAAATCCTTGAATAGGTATTCTTGTTTTTCTTTTTATTATTTAAATTTAGGAATTAGTAAATTATTTCTGTAACATATCTAATGTCGAAAGAAATCTGCGCTTAAATTTTATAGATGGGAAATGTGCAGCCAAGTCAAAGTGGTAGTCAAAATCGAGACCGAGGAAGAAATGCTTGTCTTACAGGTACATGATTTCTGACCATTTCTGTACCAATCACTTTGGTACCGGTACTGTCCGTACCTGTACAGAGCAAACTGCATGCTATACTACTTGGTCCTGTATTTATACTGGCAATGATACAAGAGTGAGGCTATGGTACTATGAAGCACATATTGATCCATACTATGGATTAATATCTTTATATTCAAAGTCCAATTAATCAATCTGAACCGTTCAACATGATCTCCATATGGAAATGTACTTGTAGATCAAATTTTACATTTTTCAAAATTTTTTTACTATTTTTTCAGATGGATAGAAAATCACTTGATCTAAAGGTTCTAGACTATTTAAAAGTAGTAATTATCTACCTATCTAAAAAATATTAACAAAAATTCTAAAAAATGTAAAATTTAGTCTGTCAGTATATTTTCATATCATAATCATGTTGAACGGTTCAGATTGATTATTTAAACTTTGAAAATGCAAATATTGATCCATAATATCATAACCTCACTCATGATACAATGCTGATCCAACTTGACTGTATTTCTGCTGCTTTGCTGGTTCATACCAACTGGTACCAAGTCAGGTCAATTGGTACAATCTTCCTTGGTGCTATCACTAGTTGGTATTACCTTGCTTGTTTGTCAAATTTTACTGCTGATAATTTCTGAACATACTTTCTCATTATATGTTTGAATTTATTTTATTTTATGGACAGGAAAGAGCAAAGTCACTGAGTATACCTACGCACATAGTAATTGATGCCGGCCGAACTCAAATTGCACCAAGTATGTTTTTATATTTACTTCCATATTTTTTTCTTGTATAAAAGAAATTTATCTGTTTGTGTTCATCTCTTTTGTTTGATTTCATCCTTTATTTCATCTTCTGTTGCATCACTTTTCTACAAAAAACCTTACCCTTAACCGTACCCGATAAGCTAACGGAAAAAAAAACTTACCCGTATCCGTCTTATTGGATACGATACGGGTCGGGTAAACGGATAGAAAGGGTAGTACCATTGACACCATTAATGACATGTGGCACAAAGTACAAGCTGGTGCCAAATCATTTGTACAACATCAAGCAAACTAATGTATCTTTGTTATTTTGTTTCAGATTCGAGAACTGTCATGTCTATTCTCGGTACGTTTTGGGGCCCATCTCATGCTAATTTCTGCAAAAAATTTCAAATTATGCAGTTCGGTCCCTGAACGTATATATGTTTTCCTTGATCATTTTTGAGAATGCATAATATAGTTTCTCTCTAGTCTGTGGTTCTAGTTAATTGGATAACTATGATGCATGCTTACATCAATTAGGAACTAAAATCACACTAAATTGAAGTTCAAGGACTGAACTGCAAAATTGTTGGTGTTTCTGACTTGGATTGTATTTTAAAGATCAAACCATTTTATGGTGTAGCTTATGGGACTTGGGTCAACAGTTCCGGGTGCATTATTTGGATGGTTTCAAATATTCTTCTTTTGTATGTAAATTGTACTTGTTATCGATTCACATAATGCAAGTCCTATGCAACTAGTGTTGTAAATCATTATTGTAGGGATACTGTTAACATTGTAAAGAATGTTTCTTTTACTAAATTAATTTACAGGATATAGCTGACATTGTCATATTAAAGACAAGAAAAGTCAAAGACAAGAATGTTTCTTTTACTAACTTAATTTACAGGCCCCTCACAAAGTTTTCCAAAAAGGTGGCTCCTTTTTAGCGCCAAACTTGTCATTTTCTCGGGCTCGTGCTTCCCTAGAAGGATCTGCCCCTGTATTCGGTACCAACTGTTATCATCTATGTATGATTTTGTCATCTTTGGGTAATTCCAAATATGTGTGTTAATCCAACTGTCCACTGGTATCATCGGCATAAGCCCTTGATTGGTCTCTAAGGTAATAACTTGTACATATAATGAGAAAAAGTGTGATATAAATACATATTTTACTGGTATCAGCGCATTCTAGCTTTCTGATAAGTTTCTGGTACAAAGGGTGTTTTCTGCAAATTTCAGCATTTTGATTAAAATTCTGATACTGTTCAGGGTCTGTTTTATAAGTTCCTAGTTTTCTGTACAGTACTGGAGCAATTCTGCATCATTTAAGGGTCTTTTCTGTTAATTTCCAGCATTCTATACTACCTTGAATGGATTCTGGTAAATGCCGGGGTCTAAATGCAAAAATACGCTTCTGACAGGATTTGAGGACTAAACTGTGACAGAAAATAAGTTAGTTTAGAAAACAGTCCCTGGCAGGGACCTTTTTGTGACAGGATGTAGAAATTTGTAGGAAGAGCTTTCTTCTCATGAGAATTTCATGAAAATACTAGATTAAAAATGTATAAAATATTTGTAATCGTGTGGAATAGTAATTTCAGTTAAAGCATATATTGTTTTGAAACTTATTTGATACATTTTAGGTATTTACAGTTATTAATAATATAATTTGAAGTAAAGTGGTCAAGAAGCATAATAAATTAGTATTGGATAATTACTATACTTTAAAATGGAGGAATTGTTTTGACTTTGATTTTTAACTCGAGCCTTAATCTTTAAAATATTATGTATGTAATGTTAGGTGATTTGGATTATCAAAATCTTATTTCACATAAGTAATTGATTTGGATGTGTATCTCTTAATATGATGTCATAGTCCTCTCTTTGGAAATACAAGAAGAGTTACATGAATCATTTTTTATATTAATTTGGTAAATTGTTTTATATCTCAATGACTTTTTAAGATTTATTCTTAAGACCAAAATGAAAAGATTCTACAATTTAAGTTTCCAAATTATTTGTGCATCTCATTTAATTTTCAATATACTGTTGTAATTCATATTGCTGTGATATACAAAATATATTCAATTTGAAAGGAGAGATCAAATATATACAGGAAAGGCTCTGTCCAGGAATTTAAAACATTAGCATGGGTAGTCGCATGCAATTAATATTTCTCGACAATCTAGATTAATTACATGGGTAGTGTAGGACTTCTTACATGGACCTTTGGAATAAAATAATAAAAAACGAATCATCAAAACTTGTTACATGGATAACCCATGGAACAGTTTCGTCTCAATTCTGTAGACTTATTACATGGATAGTGTATGACTTCTTACATGGACCTTTAGAATAAAATAATAAACAAAGAATCATCAAAACTTGTTACATGGATAAGCCCATGCAACTGTTGGGTCTCAGTTCTGCAGACTTGTTACATGGATACTTCTTTTGGTTTTTGCATGGACCTTCATTAAAATATACTATCAGGAGTCGCTGGCGGGTCATGGGTCGTCAAATATTAGTTGCATGGGTCGGTAAGAGACAATTGCATGGATAAACATCAAATCTTTTGCATGGATTACTTTTTGCATGGGACACCCATGCAACAGATATTGTTGTGTCAGAAATGCCAATTCTTTTGCATGGGACATTCACATCCATGTAACAACTAAATTTTATCCATGCAAGAAACCAAAATTCTAGTAGTGATTCGGCAAATATCTAATTCGTATCTGAAAATTTAAATTAAAAATATGGATATGGTTTTACCACTATCCGCTCCGTTTTCATCCCAAGGTCCATTGGTCTCTTTCTCTTTTGTGATGTTGTAATTTTCAAAATCTTAGTGGGTATTGGTAAATGGACTAATGGGCCTCGTAATATATATAATTAGTGGGTCCAGTACAATTTGCTTTGATAACATGATACTGTAACTATTTCTGGGCTATTATTCAGGCTGTATGTTCTACCAATCAGTATCAATCAATTTAACTGGATGCAAGAGAACTGAAGCCAATCCCACCCCACTCCTGCGTGTTTTTTTTTTTTTTCTTGTTGTTGTCGATGACGACGATGATGGTAAGATGTTCTCTCTTCTCTCATTCTTCTACTAATTCTGTTTTTTTTCTGCCTTCCACACTGGCTGTTTTTCTGAGAGATGACTATTCTGGTCTAGTTGATTCAGTTTCCGGTTCGGTTTGATTCAGTACATTCTCAGCTGCACATTCCTCTTAGCGGTGGCTGTCCCGGTTCGATTGATTCAGTTCTCGGTCCGGTTTGATTCAATGCCTTCTCAACTGCGATTCGGTGTAACTTGCCAGAAGAAACAAGACAAATAAGTGCACAGACAAAACAATCACTAGGCTCCTATAATTACAATCAAGCAAGGATAATTAAATTTGTATCCACATGATGCACATATTCCTGTGTGTTTTTATTTGTTTTATAACTGAATGCTTTCAAAGACACTCGTTATCTAATATCATGTAATAGCTATCATGTAACTTTTTGAATCAAAGCAATGCAAGTGCCTAGGGGCTCTCAACCAAAACAAATAACTGAAGCCAATCAACACTATAAAGAAAATCTCACTAGTATTTTTTTGGATAGATAACATCCGACATCAGTACTGGTACTGGCATCTCATTCTTTGATTGAATTGTTTCAACTTTCATTTAAATCCCATTATTATCTATCGGTGGTTGAAGGGTTCATTTTGGAAGAAACAAAAATTCTCATTCTTTAATTATGGAGATTTTGACGACTGTCGACTTAATTATTATTCATTATTTAATAATTGAAGTTCCTTCAATAAATTTTTTTGATCCAACTCTATTACAATCATTTATTGTGCTAACCGCTAACATTATTTTATTTAAATTTAAGGATGCAGCTGTTTCTATATTAATGTTGATGATAAATTAATATGCGGGAGAAAATTTAGTTTCTATATTTAATTTTGAAAGAGAGTAGTGGTCAGTAAGGTGTTCGAACTCTTCTCTATAGATATCTTATGTGTATTGAATTGCAAACTCTTGACTTGGCTGAGTCTGGGTCTTTTATAGGTTGGTCTGTAACCGTCATATAAAAACAGTTACAGTAACTCGCGACTCCATATTTTGACATATCATCGTACAGAGATGGTGACACCCGCATAGTGACGGTTACCATAACGTGATTGCCTCGAACTCGGGCTGGGCCTGCTCTTGCCGAGCAGGTCTTTATTGGATAAATTATGTCTAATTAAGAAAGACAATTATATTACAAATGTCGATATTTAATCTTTTTTTATCCATCCTTAATTAGTAACATCAATATGTTGTTTTCAATTTTTTTTTTCTCTTTCATAATGAATACTTGATGACCTGATATGCTTACGCTTGTCGATTGAGTTGGAGAAAAATGAAAAAAAAAAATGAACAAGAATAAGAAAGTGAAAGACAACTTAGATTTTTTTTTTTAATTTAATTTTGGAGAATTTGAAGACTTCGATGTATATAGTACTGGATCTATGAACTTTCATATTATCTCGAAATATAATATATTAGTGATATAACCAAGGTTCTAAATAGCGTTTATAGCGTCGTAGCGGGAAGGCTAAAAAAAAAGCTATAGCGAATAGCGTCGCTATAGCGGAAGCTATTCCAAATAGCGTTTTTTTTTTTTACATTTCGTATATTCAATATTTGTACTAAATATCAACATTATCTAAAGTCTCATAGAACAATAAATAACACCAAAGTAATTAAGAAATTATAATATTCATATTGA
Source organism: Carex parvula (assembly GCA_025461045.1). NCBI lineage: Eukaryota > Viridiplantae > Streptophyta > Magnoliopsida > Poales > Cyperaceae > Carex > Carex parvula. The sequence goes on along the minus strand of JAJGRW010001096.1, from coordinate 107,140 downwards.
ACCAGTACAAAGTTCAAATTGCGGTTCAAAATATCCATAGTAATATCATAAACTATTGATTTTTCCTATTAAAAATATCTTAAGCATCATGATTCATGACATAATTTTTTTTTTTCTATTCAAATTTTATTTTCGATTTGGACTTTTTTTCTATTCAAATTTCAATCTATTCCCAATTTCAAATTGATTTATCTGTAGCAAGTAGCAACAAATTCAATTTCGGTTTGAAATTTTTTTTATCTTTATTTAAAACCCATATAAATTGCTTTAACAAAAAAAACCCATATTGTATAGCGCAAATAGCGCTAATAGCGGACCGCTATAGCGCTGTAGCGGTCGCTATAGCGGCCGTAGCGCAAATAGCGCATTTTGATGTCATAGCGTAGCGTTTGGGGTCCAAAAACGCTATAGCGGCGCTATAGCGCCGCTATAGCGCGCTATTTAGAACACTGGATATAACAATTGCTCTCCCTAAAATATAAGATGTTGAAAATTTAAAGTAAAGTTTAGTGCTAATTCGTGACTTAAAAATTAAATTTTGTTTTACAAAAAAATTTTCCATACATAACATATGAGCAGTAGAAGAAGACATTATCACATCTATCGATATGGTAATCATTACCGATAGAAATTGAAAATAAAATTCCTTCTATCGATAGGGGCAAATATCCTCACCGGTACCGTAAAAGATTCTCTTCATTTTACAGTTGAGATTAACTCTCAGCCGGTTTGAGATTTGGGCTGACGGAGGGGGCAAAATTATTGGGTTTTGAGATTCGTGCCAAGTTAAAAACAACGGTCCAGATCAAGTAATTGTAAAAGATTCTCTATTACAGTACCGGAAGTGATGTGAATTCCTATTGATAGTGGGTTTCATACCGATAGAAACATTATTCTATTGGTACATAGCCGATAGAAGACATGTAACATCTTTTAACGCGTTGGTCCTAGTTCGTGGAACAAACGTATCAAATTTTATATTCAAAGTCCAAACAGTCGATTCAAACAATTCAATATTTAATCTATATTAAAATGTGCTTGGAGATCAAATTTTAATTTTTGAAATTTTTTACTATTTATTAAGCCAGTTTTAAAATCGTTGTTTTCAATTATTCAAAAATTTGTCATTGTTTATTAAAACAGCAATTTCAAAACTGGCTTAATAAATAGTAAAAAAATTCCAAAAAATATAAAATTTGGTCTTTAAGCACATTTTAATATAGATATAACATCTAACGGTTTGGATCGACTGTTTGGATTTTGAAAATCGAAAAACCAATTGGTTGTACCATTGCTCCGGAACAAACGTTTTGATATTAGCCAAAACATTTTGATTTATAGAGGTTGACTAATATCAAAACGTTTATTCTGAATCCGTGATACAACCAATCAGTTTTCTAATTTTCAAAGTCCAAGTGAGTGAATTGCTCCAACGTACGCAAGGAAGGGAAAATAAATCTGCTGTGATTCTCAGAGAATTACAGGACCCTGCGATCTGATCTCAACTGTTGGTCTTTCTCAAGATGCGTGCATGAAAATTTACTTTTTTGAGAACATTTCCGAGATCCGCACACGGAAAAGTTTGAACCGTTGATCTCGGAATTTCAGGATCCTACAATCCCTGTTGGAATGGCAGCAAATTCGGACTCCAAGGAAGGAATCGCTTTACTTGAAGGACCCACACCTGAGGCTGAGCGTCTGAACCGTCAGTCATTTAAAACTTTATTATTTCTCTTCATATATTTACTTCCCGTGCATCCCTTCCGCATGCGCCGGGTCTAATTAAATTGGCTTGGCCCAACGTACTGCTTCCCGGCCCATCTCATTACCTCAATTCCTTCGGCTCATGTCCAACCTGGTGGCCCAAATTCAGACAGATCGACTCTGGGTCTGGGATTGATTATATTAAATATCTTGAGAGTAGGTCCGATGCCCTGTCTGATGGGAATCGGACCTACTTTGGTTCGATAGTTTAATCACCGTCGATTTGCTTTAAGATTCGTGCAGGACGCTTTAAACGTCGTGCATGTCTGTTTCAATTTTCGTGCGCACAAATCTTAAAAGTAAGTTCGATGGGCATCAGACCTACTCCGTTCTCATTAAATACATATACATAATCGATTGTAGCAATAAAATTTATTTGTTTCAATTTAATTATATTAATGTTCATTTCTGTTCATACCAAAATTTATTTCAGTTCCGATGAATGTTTGTTTGCTTCAAATAAAGTATTCTTTTAGATGTTTGGATTTCAAGTTAGATTATAAGTATTTGATGGATAATGAATTTTGAAGCTCAAGTCAGTTGTTAATTATTGACTTTTCTTGTGCATTATATTTTTGGCTTCTTCTACAATTTCAAATTGACTTAATATTATTTGATTTTATAAAAAAAGGTGTTCCTTTTATTTTCCTAAGGAAAAAAAAAAATAATATTCACTAGTACATAAAACGCGACCATACACGGTCTGAAAAAACTAATGTCACACGGTTACACAGTTACACGTTGTATACGGTTTTACCGAACCGTGTTTATATAGAACTAATATACACAGTTAACAGAAATAAACCATGTCAGGTCTCCAAAAAGAAGACGCGGATAATAGTAATTTCTACACAGTCGAAGTAACCGTGAACACAGGCTATATATACGGTTTCTACAAGACATCTGTGTATTATTTTGATAAGAAAATTCATTCCTTGGTTGGTAACGGATATTATTCCTGGATTGTAAATCAAGTCCGATAAGAAAATAGTGCAACCCCAATCTTGTCAAACCAAAAAAAAACAGACACTGGTATGTGTGTTTTATTTTGATTGATTGATATTGTTCTTTTCTTTCTATAAGATTCATGTTATGGATGTATGTAATAAGATGAGGACAATATTGGTGTTTTCAGTCATAGTTGGTACGGTACGAGGTGCCTCCTGGTACTGGTACTGACTAAAGTCTTCAGCTGTGAAAGATGTTCTTCCTCTTCCTCCCAATAGTCTCTTATAAAAATCTTTACAGGTTTTTCCACTCTTAGTTATTTATACTCATGTGAATTACTGGAGAATAAAAATTGATGGAATTTAGCATTAACTTGCATATTATAAGGATTATTTACGGTGAGATGCGTACAAGTATTATTTTCCCTTGTACGTGTACTTTTTATTCGTATAAGTCGAGTGAAAAGTTTCAGATTTTTTTTTTCTATAATGGGCTGAATTTTGACGATTTTAGACGGCCCAGTAATCAGCTCAAACTCTTGTGTATTGAGAAAGCCGTTTGTTTAGCCCAGACCCAGACGAATTGATCTCTGTCATCCCTCTTGGCCGCCTCTTTTCGAGGTGAATTTGGGTCCGATGTCCATCGGACTCAAAGCGAGTTCGATGGGATCGTGACCGTCCGATCTGCATCAAGATTCGTTCCCTCATTCGCGTCTGCGTTAAAATTAGTGCATGTGAGTAGATCGGATGGTCCGGAAACCCATCGGACGCAAAATTTGAGTCCGATGGGCATCGGACCCAACATGCTCTCCTGAATTTCTGATCTCCTGTTGGAACTCTACTCCGCCTCTCTCTATTCTACTTTCCCTACCTCTTAGTCGCCTCTCTCTACACCTCAGTCCATCCTGTCTCCCTCCCTCCCTCCCTCCCTCTTCGCCGCCTCTCTCTACTCAACTCCCGGTGTGCCGCTTCTCTCTGTTTCGCCAGCTCCTCTAGGTAAACTCCGTCTCTCAATTTCTCTTAAATTTTGGTCGCAAAAGCAAAACTAAATTAAATGGTGAATGGTGCAGTCGCCGGACCGAGGCAGGGCTGAGGGAGAAGTGCTAGATCCAAACCTTCCTTTGCTCGATTCTCTTCATACTGGTATGGTATATGTCTTTTGTTTTTCTCTTTCTAAGTTTTGTTTGATTTTGGGTAAAATAGCCATTCATGATACTATCTGAGACATGGTTGAAACTTTAGAATTTTTAGAAACACGAACTTGTATAGTTGTATGTGGATAATTCATATTCATACACTGTGAAGTGTGAAGTCATGTTTTACAACTCAGCATTATAAATTGGGTGGCTTAGTGAAGTTTCGTCTGTTTATTCAAATAGTTACTAGTTTTATCAGATTATAAGTACTTGTAAGGTCAATGTTAATTCAATTGAGTCACTTTAATTCTCTTTCTTAGGGGTATTGGTTTGTTGGGGACATAAGTATGGTTGGTGTCATTCGTAAATTTTAAGAGGCATCGACTCTGGTATATATCATGTTGTACCAATTCTAGAGGCATCACCTTTTTTGTATGATACTAGGAGTTATTTTTTAGCGCCTCAACTATGCACTGATTTGTCAAGTGAACAAAAAGCAAACAAAACAGTCCCAATTAACTACTAGAATCTGATTCTTAAAGTTCAAGTTTGTATCATACAGACTACAGGCTTGTTAATTTGTATAAGAGGACTGATTAGAAAAAAAAATTAGTAAATAGGAGTTCCTATATATACTATTGCTACATCTAGTGTATTTATTGTTTTCAAGATTTTAGTCATTTTTTGTTTCTTGATTCTTTAGATCACTTTGCTTATTCACCAAATCCCTAACAAGAAAAAATGACCAAAAAGCCCTTATGGCAGAGTCCGACTTGAACTTTACTGCCCTTTAATAACCCCTCCTAATGCAAAAGGGCATAACCTAATAGTACTTAGTGGGGTAACTATTGTACTGACCTGAAGACTTTAGCACTTCCATGCAAAATCTATTCACCATTCTTTCATTTTTTATTTTGTAGGTAAGGCCCTTGCAGCTGACCTCTCTGGATTTCTGTCCACCTAAGTTAAACAAACAGGTGTATCTGTGCATATTCTAGAAGCAGTGTTGAAGCTGCCCCCAATCTTACGAGTTAGTTATACCTGAAAGTGAAACAAACAGGTGGGAGTTGTAACCATTTCATCCCATGGCCATGGGGACCCGCCAGCTGGAATTACTTATAAAAGAACGTTATCGGTCAGGCACTCTTACTATTAAAGATGCTCTTCAAATTTTTGATCGCTTGCTGGTCGCTAAGAGCCCGGCACCGTCCATCATTTCCTTTAATCAACTATTTACAGCCTTAACTCGTATGAAGAACTCGAACAACCATTATGCAACTGTCTTTTCACTCTTTAACCGCTTGACCCAACCTAAAATAGTCTCAGCCTCGCCCAGTACCTGCACCTATTGTATCTTGATTTCCTATTGTATCCGAATGAATCGGCCGAGACTAGGCTTGGTTTTCTTGGGGAGGTTTATTAAGGGCGGGCAGAGAGCTGAACCTAACATCTTCAATCCAATACTTAAGAGCCTTTGTTCTGAGAATAGAATTAGTGAGGCTGTAGCCATGGCGTTCAATAAAATGCCAAAGCTTGGCTGCACACCGAACTTGATCTCCTACAGCACTATTATTGATGGCCTTTGTAAAGAAGATGAAGTGAGTAAAGCATTTAGTTTGTTTGAGCGAATGCTTTCGGAGGGTATTGCGCCAAATGTAGTGATATACAACTCACTGATTGACGGCCTTTGGAAAGAAGGCGCAATTAGTAAAGCATTTAGCTTGTTTGAGCGAATGCTTTCAGAGAGTATTGTGCCAAATGTAATCACATACAGCTCACTGATTAATGGCCTGTGCAAGGAAGGAGATACTGAGAAGGCAGAGGAACTGTTGCGCTACATGGTTTCTCAGGGAATTCAACCTAATGTTGTGACCTATAATACTCTCGTGGATGGGTTGTGCAAGAAAGGGCAATTGGGCAAGGCAGTGGAAATGCTTCAGTCCATGATTTCTGAAGGACATGATCCCACTGTTGTGACTTATAATACCATCATAGATGCATTATGCAAGGAGGGGGAAACTGAAAACGCAGAAGAGTTGCTATGTAATATGATTTCTAGAGGTACAAATCCTGATGTTCGTACCTATAATACTCTTATAGATGGGCTCTGCAAAATGAACAAAGTAGAGAAGGCAAAGAAGTTGCTGAATGAGATGGTTTCAAAGGGAATATTGCCTGACACTGTGACTTGCACTATCATTGTGGATGTAGTTTGCAAGAGGGGGGAACCTGACAGGGCAGAGAAAATATTGTATGATATGCTTGATAAAGGTGCCACACCTGATCTTATCACATATACGAGTGTTATAAATGGATATTCTAAGCTAGGCTGTTGGAAAGAGTCAATTAGGGTTTTCAAGGATATGATTGATCGAGGCTTTTTGCCGAATGAGGTAACTTATGGATCAATGATGGATTCTATGTGCAAACAAGGACAAAGCAAGGAAGCTGAAAAGTTGCTCGACTTAATGGTAAGGGGAGGTATAAAACCAGGTGTTGTATCATATAGAATTTTACTTTTCGGCTATGCAAATTATGGCACTATCGATGATGTGATGAATATCATAGATAGAATGCATCTCAATCATGTAGCGCCAGATCTCTCTACTTACACTTCCTTGCTCAAAGCATATGCTAAGAGCAGAAAAGCAGACGCAGCTATGAGTGTGCTGAATAGAATGAAGCAAGAAGGGGTGAAACCAGATTTAGCTGCCTCTGCACCGGTTTTAGAACTGCTTTTGAAAATGGGACGAGATGATGATGCGAGAGATCTCATGGAGCAGACAATTAGTAAGACTAATGATTAAAGTGCTGAGTTTGGTTGAAGATTGCTTTTTTTAATCTAGGTAATCATTTTATGTACTTGGGCATTTCACTACTCTAATTAACTGAAGGGCTTGTACTGCTCGGCAGCATATTTCTCTATTAACGGATTTGGTTGATGTTTAATTCTCTGTGAAATGATCTTTGATCCATTATTTGATTTCACGAGTTCATGTATCTCATCCTCCCAACTTGTATTTTATATTCCATAAATTGGGTTCATTGTATTTTATATTCTATAACTTGGCTCCAATTAAACATGTCAATATGATGTGTTCTGCTGAGAATTTCTACTGTAAGTTTGGGCTGCTTCTAAGCTATTCTTTTAAAATGTACAAGGTCAACAAGATATTAATAAACTATTATTTTATTTTTGAAAAAAAAATATTTAATTCGAAGAATACTTCAATATCTGTCAAGTTAATCGATTATCAATGCATCTCGATTTTTTCTTTTATATTTCGAATCCAGCTAAACACACAAAACAAAGTAGGTTTCAATAATAATATTTTTTATCAATCAAATTAACAATTAATGGCTCATTTTTTAAAATCAATAGTAAGGTATTTTATCAGAAATAAAATCTTTCAACCATTTGATCAAGCTCAAATGAATAAGATTTCTTTCTTTTAGGAACTTGTTAAAAATAATTTCTTTCAAAAATATAGTTGAAAGTTCACTCACTACAAATTCTATGAAAAAAAGAGTTCACGAAGCTTTAAAATTTGAGCTTTGTGTGAATCTCGCAATGGTCAAAAGATTTTAAAGTAAGAAACTAACATTGTCTAAATTTTCAATAAACTTTAATAAATATATATTATTTGACTTATCATACCAGAGGAGAGGAGTCTAATTTGTAATTTTAAACTTGGTTGTATTTAGTTGAATCAAGTTTATGAACTTATGTTCAATTAAGCCCCTCAATTATTTTACTATTTTCAATCAAAGTCTTTAACTTTTTTGGAATAATATTATCATATATTTTGGGATTTGTTCAAATTGATATTTAAATTAGTCAACTAATAATTGACATAATATCAAAATTGATGACTTTAGAATATAAAGTTTTATAAAGTAAAGTCTTAATTAATAATTTTAGAAGGCTGATTGAGTTAAGAAATTTGATAAAATTATCCCAATAATTAAAAAAACTGGATTGAACAAAAAAATTAACAAGTTACGCAACAAGTACAATAATAAGAAGCAAAAAACGACTATAGCATTGGTGAAGGGCTGAAGGCTCTTACTACTTACCAGTGAACAGTGAGCTCCAATATAAGTATAACTATCGCCAAATGAAAGCAAAGATTTTGTCGCATCTTTCCGCTTTCGCCCCTTAAATCCCACCGACCAAATTGGTTCTTCATTCGTGTTCTACTTTTCCCCGATTGAACTAAATTGCTCCCTGCGCAACTCCTGTCTTCCTCTACTCTCAGCTCACCTCTCTCTGTCTCGCACTTCAACTGTTTGTCAAAATGCTCCTGACAAGTAACAAATACCCCTCTCTTTTCATTTTAACGCTTACCAATCCCCCATTACCCTCTACCTCGTCGAAGCGCACCATACAACTCTCTTCCCCCAATCCTCAGCTCTGCTCTCTTCCTTTTTTAATGTGGTGTAAATATAACTCTCTTGCCCGTCAACTGTTTGTGAAAATGCCCCTGAGAGATATTTCTCACTTCAAGCAGCTGATTGTGACGGCTAAGCTCCTTCATACATGTTTTCTAAACCAGCTCTCAACCTCTTCTCTGAAATGCAAGAATGAAGAAGATAGACTGTGACTAGTCTCCAGGGCTTTGGGTCTTTGGGCCTTATCAAGTTCTTAAACCATTTGTTTCAATCACAACAAATGAATTCAATTCCAAATAAAATTTATTATAGCTTCAAACACATTGTAACCCCATAAACAACATAGTTATTTCTTTTTAATAATTGCATAAATTGAACCATAAGATTGGCATGTTCAGACATTTCACCGAACAAGTTCTGAGCACTATAAGGGATTTCATCTTCATATCAATTGCTGCAGCATATTAATCACAAAGCAACATGCCTCCATGCCCTCGGTAACCACTGCATGCTCGGCAAAACCCAATGACCTCATCTAACCCCCCCCCACCCCCCCCCCCCCCCCCCCCCCCCCCCCCCACACACACACACACACACACACACACACACCCCCATCCCCCCCACACCCCTCATTACCACCACCACTTTTGTAACTGAACAAAAAGGAATCTATAATTCTGAGGGAGAGAAATTGACCTTATGAAATTGGTTCAGATCAACAAATGAATGCACGATCTGTTTTAAACGGCACATGGTAGTACAGTACTTGAACCTGCACACAAATAATCCATCACTACTTACAAGTAAGAGAAATACTTGGTCCAACGTTGAATAAATTTAAAATGATATTTATTAACAAATTCAACCGTTAATAACATTCTAAGTTGGACCAAGTATTTGCTGAAAACTTGACTGTGTTCCCACACTACAAGGCTTCTTTCAGACAATTCATGGAACAAGTTTTGAGCACAGTCAGGGGATTTCCCAAAGTTCATATTCACATCAATTGATGCGGCACTTGATACAGAGGAACGTGCCTTCAATTATTAATTTCAAGCTGCACTCCATGGCCATGCTCGGCAATCCCGTGAAGATAAAAATCATAGTCAAGATTAGTGAGGCTGACCTAGCCTGCACATGCACTAACAGTTACTAGCAAGCACACAGCATAAACTATAAAATGACAAAAGCTTAATTGGGTTTCAACTTTATGGACAACCCTTTCCCCATTTCTCAAGGTTCCCAATTCTCTCAATAAATTTTGTAAATTTTGCCAACTTGAGCAAGTTTTGCATGGTTCAGCATTTGGAATTCATAATTCAATTGTCAATGCAAGTACTCATAATAACAACTTCATATGAAAGGCTAAAGGTCTAGTGAGTATCTGCCGGGTACCACTACTTGTATACCTAGTAAGTACTGAATCAGCATCAGCAAGTTAGATGCAGCACAACTGCATGTAAAAAGTCAATAAAATCACAAAGAAAAATATAGTACAAAATGCAAATTAAATAAATAAAATATTACAAAAAAAGAAAAAACGTGAAAAAGAATAAAGAAAATATCCAGAATAAGAGAAATATTGAGCAAAGCAATAGAAGTACTTCATTTAATATAGTAACAAACTTCCCAAATTACATAAATTGATTATTAAAACAGAGAAGGATAGAATTGTGAAATTGAATTGTTATTTCATTTTTTGAATTGATATACAACAGTAGCCGTGTATATATAGCCAACATGATCTAAGCTAGATCTTTCCAGAATCTATCAAACTAACTAACTAACTTTACAACAACTTTGACTATAGTGTTGACTAACAGCTTTGACTAACTACATCTCTGTTGACTAACTAACTGCCTTGAGTCATTAACTTGACTATCTCTATTAATTATCTACATTCAAATAAGCTATCGTCAATCTGATTCAGCACTTCAATCATTAGTTTTACCAATTGTCTGGTCCATGACAACTTTTGCATCTTCGTCTCGCCCCATTTTCAAAAGCAATTCTAATACTGGTGCAGAGGCAGCTAAATCGGGTTTCACCCCTTCTTGCTTCATTCTGCTCAACACACATAGCCTGATCTACTTTTCTGTTCTTTGCATATGTTTTCAGCAAGGAAGTGTAAGTCGAGATATCTGGTGCTACATGATTGAGTTGCATTCGATCTAAGATTTTCATCACTTCATCGATAGTGCCATAATTTGCATAGCCGATAAGTAAAATTCTATATGCTACAACACCTGGTTTTATACCTCCCCTTACCATTAAGTCGAGCAACTTTTCAGCTTCCTTGCTTTGTCCTTGTTTGTACAAAGAATCCATCATTGATCCAAAGTAACCTCATTTGGCAAAAAGCCTCGATCAATCATATCCTTGAAAACCCTTATCGACTCTTTCCAATAGCCTAGCTTAGAATATCCATTTATAACACTAGTATATGTGATGAGGTTAGGTGTGGCACCTTGATCAAGCATATCATATAGTAGTTTTTCTGCCCTATCAGTTTCCCCCTTCTTACAAAGTGCATCCACAATTATAGTGCAAGTCACCGTGTTAGGCAATATTCCCCTTGAAACCATCTCATTCAGCACCTTCTTTGCCTTTTCTGATTTGTTCATCTTGCAAAGCCCATCTATAAGAGTACTGTAGGTTTGAACATCAGGATCCTTACCTCTGGAAATCATATAATGCAGCAACTCCTCCGCATTTTCAGTATCCCCCTCCTTGCATAGTGCATTTATGATGGTATTATAAGTCACAACATTGGGATCATGTCCTTTAGAAACCATGGACTGGAGCATTTCCACTGCCTTGCCCAATTGCCCTTTCTTGCACAACCCATCCACGAGAGTATTATAGGTCACAACATTAGGTTTAATTCCTTGAGAAACCATGTAAGACAACAGTTCCTCAGCCTTCTCAGTATCTCCTTCCTTGCACAGGCCGTTAATCAATGAGCTGTATGTGACTACATCTGGCGCAATACCCTCTTGAAGCATTCGCTCAAACAAACTAAATGCTTTACTAATTGCGCCTTCTTTACAAAGGCCGTCAATCAGTGAGCTGTATGTCACTACATTTGGCACAATACCCGCCAAAAGCATTTTCTCAAACAAACTAAATGCTTTACTAACTGCGCCTTCTTTACAAAGGCCATCAATAACAGTGCTGTAGGAGATCACGTTAGGTGTGCAACCAAGTTTAGGCATTTTATTGAACGCCATGGCTACGGCCTCAAATCCTATTCTGAGAACAAAGGTCCTTAAGTAGTGGATTGAAGATGTTAGGTTCAGCTCTCTGCCCGCCCTTAATAAACCGCCCCAAGAAAACCAAGCCTAGTCTCGGCTGATTAATTCGGATACAGTAGCTGATCAAGACACTATAGGTGCAAACATTGGGAGACGGTGAGACCCCTCTTGATTGGGTCCAGCGGTTAAAAAGTGAAAAGACAGTTGTATAATGGTTGTTTGAGTTCTTCATACGAGTTAAGGCTGTAAAGAGTTGGGTAAAGGAATAGATGGATGGTGCTGGGTTCTTAGCAGCCAGCATGCGATAAAAAAAGTGAACAGCATCTTTAATAGTAAGAGTGCCCGACCGATAACGTTCTTCTACAAGTAATTCCAACTGGCAGGTCCCCATGGCAATTGGATGAAATGGTTACAACTCCCCTTGGAGATGGTTCACTAGAGGCTGTTGGTAGCCTAAGAAAATGGGCTGACCCCCCTTGTTCAACTATAATGGTGTACTAAAAGTTCATCAATACATTCCCTACAAAACATAAATGAAAGAATGGTTAATAAATTTTGAATAACATGACAAAGGCTATAGGTAACAGAACAGTACTAGTTAGGCATCAGTCTAGTACGTGATGTCCACCTTTGCTTAATAATAATATACAATGCAAATAGTCAAACACAAATAGATCAAGTTTTCCAGGTTGGTACAAATACCAAAGTCGATGCCTCTCACAAATTACGAATAAGAATTCTAATACCAGCATAATTTATGTCCCAACAAACCAATTACTCCTCCTGGAGATAATTAAACTAAAGAAATCTAAAGATCAAAATTAACCTTACAAATTTAGAAACTCTGGCGGTAGATAGTGTGCATGCACAGTGGTTACCAGCACATGCAAGTACCAAAATTGATCAGCTCAATAGCAAAAGAACCTGATACTGGAGTCCTTGATTGCAACTGGTACTATAACCTGCTGAAAAAGAAATTATGCTTAAGAGAATACTTGATACGATGCAAATAATCTTGTGATATAGCATAGTTAAGGGTTTGCGCTTTATTACCAGGTAGGCTTTACAATGCAAAATGGTAGTAGCCATTAGCTGACAGTTCCGTCTGTGAAGCAAGTGTTGAGTTGCTGAGACCTTCTACACTGTTTGGGCTTTAATTCTGGCAGCAGAGGGAACTACTTACGACTTAACTGTTGTAAATACTGTTTTTCTGGTAATACAATGGGCCTTAGTGCCTTTTCTCAAAAAAAATTAAAATAAAATAAAATAACAGAGGGAGAGAGAACTATCAGACCCCTAATTACCTCATAAGCTAGTAAATATTCAAATAAATTAGATGTATTCCTCAGAATGGTACTCTTAATGTGTTCTCATTCTCTTATTTGTTGATTCAACGTTACTAAACTGGTTGTTGGTTCAAAACTGATACCACTATTTCCTTCGTAAATAATTCAGCTTCACATATGGTCATTCGCTTCTAATTTGCCACAATTTAGATACACGAAAAAGTTGCATAATAACTGATTTATATGGTTAACAACTGCAATGAATTGATAGGTTTTAAGTGTTACTTCACCATTTAGAAAATGAAAGCTAAATGATACCTCCCAAGGAAAGGCACAAATAATTGAACCCATACTGTATTGTCTCTATGGGACATTTGATCAAGCAACTTGTGTGCACGGTTAGAGGACTCCTAAATTGTACCAAATACAGGACCCAGAATCTATGAAGGTGATAAATTTCTGGCCTAGATGCAAAGAACCTAAAGGAACTGGCACAGCAGGGGTTACCTTAGAATTGCTTCTAGAAAATGGACGGTGTCAGGTTATTGTGGCCATCAGACGGTTGAAATCAAAGAGCGTCTTCAATAGTGAGGGTGCCCGAACAACAGCCTTCTTTTACAAGTGATTCCAGCTGCTTGGAGCGACAATACCCCTCAGGAGCATTTTGACAAACAGTTCAGGTGCAAGAGAGAGTAGAGAGAGGAGGAGAGGAATAGATTGAGGCGGCGGTGGCGAAGAAGTAGAATGTGGTGGTCCTTTGGTCAGATTTTAAAGCAACCCTTCCTTTGATCGGAAATGAAACAACAAAGTAAAAGCCCCTCTCAATTTAGTTTAGTCGGTAGAAGAAGACAGGAGATGCGACAAATCTTTTAATTTGATTGGAAAAAACTTCAATTGGAGTCACTCGGATTCTGAGAAAAGCCTTCGTCAATTTACTCGTTTTTTTCCTTCTTTTTTTTGCTCCTTTTTTTTTTTGAATTAAATTATTGGACTGGGTCGGATATTTTGATTGCCTTCATTTGTTCAATCAAGTTTTTCAATTATTTGACATAATAATTTTATCAACTTCTAATTGTCTTTTCAATTTGTCCTCTTTAATTATTAATTAAGAACCTTATTACAGAGCCAAGTCCAGAATATTAAGAAAATAATAAAATAATTGAGGGGCTTAAATGAACAAGAGTTGTGAAACTTTGGTCTGATTTTAAAGGAGATTCCCTTCGCCAATACTAATTTAATCGTTTTTTGTTTATTTTTTGCTGCTTATTTACTTCGTCGGATATTTGATTGCGTCCATTTCTTAAAAAAGATTGTTCAATCAAGTTTTTCAATTATTGGACATAATAATTTTATCAAGTTTTAATTGTTTTCCTTAATTCAATTTGTCCTCTAAAATTATTAATTAAGAACCCAAGTCATGAATATTAAGGAATTAATCTTCAAGAGAAAATTAAGATTGAGATCGACGGATGTAAAATTATTGAGGGGCTTATATGAACCGGAGTTCTGAAACTTGACTAAATACAATACTTATTGACAAGAACATTGAGAGATTTACACAAAGTTTAAATCTAACAGCTTAGCGAACTCCTTTATTTTCAAAGAAAATTTGGGCTTTTATGAAAATTTTAGTTTTGATTAAAATATCTTCAACTCTGATGGATTAGGTTTTTGAATAAATTTGTATATTGAAAAATAACATAATGTCTTAAAAATGAAAGAGGAATTCATATTCGCATTAATAATTATGATTGAATTTTGTGATTTTCTGTTGTACTTATTTCGCAATATTTTTTTATTTCACAATAAACTTACTCTATGACAATTTAATACTAATTAATTTTGTACATATAAATATGTTTCCGAAAAAAAAAATTAAGAGATACGTTTTAAAAATTATATACTTTATGACACACAATATAAATAAACAGACGTACATTTAATTTCTTTCTCTCCTTGTAAAAAGACGAACTGTTATTTCCGGAATATCAAGACACCATAATTTTAATGTACACTTAATTTTCAAGCCTTATTGTTCTTTGCAATCATACTACCTCCTGTTTGTTTTCTTGTTTTTTCACTTTTCATTTTTGTTTTCTCATTTGAATTGGGTTCGCATCATGAGAAATAAAAGCTCCTACACGAACTGGGCCTCTCTGAATATTTATGGGCCTAACAAATTGACTAATTAAAACAATTCAATACTACTAGATGATTTAAATTTTGTTCCCAATTTTATCTTTTATCTACTCCAGTAGCACTTTAAAACTGTTCAAATCTAGATTTACATTTATTTTTCTCACAAAGCAAAATTTTCCTATACTTTGGATGAAGCTTGGTGTTCTTCAAATTTGGTGCACCATCTTAAACGGCCGCATCATCTCATTATCTACGATAAACAAGAGATCAAATACAAATTATATAATGAGTAATGCCATTATAATATTATTGGTAGTCAATTTATTGTTTGGAATTATGAGAGTTAAGAAATGTTAAAAAAATCTTGACGGATATAATAAGCACCATAATCTAAGTTCTTACCGCAAGTAATAGTGTAATACTTCTAACAAAAGTTCTGCATTGCTTTATGTTGACATTGTTAATTCAATTACTAATTTGTTTTCTAGTGTTTTTTTTCCTACCTTACATCAATTTCTAATTGCTATGAAAATTTACAATTTTCTATTATCACCACCAATAAAAAAAATGAAATGAAAAAAAGACTTACATGGCAATGGTACACATATCCCGGTTCAGCTGTCCGGTCAAACGGAAACTTCTCCTCAGCCTATAGTGGCCTAAACTGTAGTACCAAAATCCTTGTTACAGTTCCAGGCCAGATCTTTACAACATTTTTCCAACCCTTCTGATGTTGTTCCAATTGCGTTTTTCTCTTGGCATCTCTGTCACCGGAGTCAGATGCCGCATGGATGAATTTTGTACTGTCAGAGAAGTAATTAAAGACCGAAGAACCATGCATTGCTGGCATTGAGAATATGAAACCTGTACCGGCGTCAGCTGACTGGCAGGTAGGGCCAGGCCTTGCCATTGACTATTATTGTTGGACCGAAGTACTCAGGTTGCCATTGCGGGTGGATGGAGGGGTTGCAAAAGGAAGAGGAAGAGTTAAATTTATTCATCGATCTAATTATTATTTTTCTGTTAAGCTACCAAAATCCGGCCATAATAAGGGTTAAATTTCAACTTCCGTCCTATATAAACTTGATTATTTTTTTTAATTGAAAGGAAGAGAAAGAGTTGGAATTTTAGTTCACAGTCTTTGAAGAGTCGAAATTCTGAATCAAGGCCCATGCATGAAGAGCGATTAGCTCTCCTTGATATTTTTTAGGGATAATGTCATGATCTTCTAGACTTTTGATTTATAACAAGTCGGCTCTTGAAATATACAATCAATAACAATAATCTTCATTTGTATTTAATTTATTATTTAATACTCATTGGTAGTTAACATTTTTATCCTTGTTGAAATATTTTTATCTATTTTAATACTTTGCAATTTTCATTTTTCAATATCAATTTCAAGTTGAGACAAAATTTCTACATAATGTTTGAATTTTATCAATTTTAATTAATTTTGAAACTATATCATTTCTGTAAAAATAAAACAAAGCATACATATAAAAAAAAAATTTAAAAATGAAATATCAAACATATAGTGTAGTGTGAATATTTATCCGAGTGCCAATATTTTAGAAGAAAAAGTTTGGAAACTTTGTACAAAATAAATAGTCGTAAATGATGAATATTTTTATACTATAAACAATTGAGGGTTATGTTCATTTCATTCTTAAAATTGAAAATTATTTTAACAAAATTACAAACAATTGCATAGTTCTAGGAAGTGATTGTCAAAATTAAAAGTTTGGAGCTCAACTTCACAAATAAATCTTTTTGGATCCAACCATAATAATACCTCCTTTTATTTTAATATTTTTGTTGAATTCAAAATATGTATGGACCGAAATTTTTAATTTTTAATTTCCACCTTCCTATTTGGAGGTCAACAATACAAATCAAATTTAATTCAACTAAATGGATTATCAAATTTCTTTCTTTATTTTATTTTTCCTAATTTTTATTACATTATTAGTATTTCTTATTATTGTGGCTCAAAACTAATAAGCCTACTTGATGAGACTAAACGGCTCAAAACTGAATGTTTATTTCTTTCTTTATTTTATTTCCTAATTTAATTCATTTTTGTTTAGTCAAGTCTCATTGTTGCGAACCAACCAACCACCATTTCTCCATTTGCCTTTTGCATGCGACATTAATTTTATGATCTCTCACTTATTTATTTTTTTCGGAATCAGCAATTGTTTGAATCTATATATTTTGACTCCACATGCCAAAATCAACTCCAGACTGTTGACTGCTTTCTACTTCAAATCTTAGCACATAATAATGAAATTGTTTATCATCGACAACAAGAAGGAATCATCTCATTAAAATGATTCATATAAACACAAATTTTAATTATAAGCGGTCAGCATCTCAGTTACAATGATCCATATGCGGCACTTAATACAGAGGAACGTGCCTTCAATTATTAATTTCAAGCTGCACTCCATGGCCATGCTCGGCAATCTCGTGAAGATAAAAATCACAGTCAAGATTAGTGAGGCTGACCTAGCCTGCACATGAACTAACAGTTACTAGCAAGCACACAGCATAAACTATAAAAGGACAAAAGCTTAATTGGATTTCAACTTTATGGACAACCCTTTCCCCATTTCTCAAGGTTCCCAATTCTCTCAAATAAATCTTGTCAATTTTGCCAAATTGAGCAAGTTTTGCATGGTTCAGCATTTGAAATACATAATTCAACTGTCAATGCAAGTGCTCATAATAACAACTTCATATGAAAGGCTAAAGGTCTAGTGAGTATCTGCCAGGTACCACTACTTGTATACCTAGTAAGTACTGAATCAACATCAGCAAGTCAGATGCAGCACAACTGCATGTAAAAAGTCAATAAAATCACAAAGAAAAATTTAGTACAAAATGCAAATTAAATAAATAAAATATTACAAAAAAAGAAAGAACGTGAAAAAGAATAAAGAAAATATCCAGAAGAAGAGAAATATTGAGCAAAGCAATAGAAGTACTTCATTTAATTTAGTAACAAACTTCCCAAATTACATAAATTGATTATCTACATTCAAATAAGCTATCTTCAATCTGATTCAGCACTTCAATCATTAGTTTTACCAATTGTCTGGTCCATGACAACTTTTGCATCTTCGTTTCGCCCCATTTTCAAAAGCAGTTCTAATACTGGTGCAGAGGCAGCTAAATCGGGTTTCACCCCTTCTTGCTTCATTCTGTTCAACACACACATGGCCTGATCTACTTTTCTGTTCTTTGCATATGCTTTCAGCAAGGAAGTGTAAGTCGAGATATCTGGCGCTACATGATTGAGTTGCATTCGATCTAAGATTTTCATCACATCATCGATAGTGCCATAATTTGCATAGCCGATAAGTAAAATTCTATGTGAGACAACACCTGGTTTTATACCTCCTCTTAACATTAAGTCAAGTAAATTTTCAGCTTCCTTGCTTTGGCCTTGTTTGCACATAGAATCCATCATTGATCTATAAGTAACCTCATTGGGCAAAAAGCCTCGATCAATCATATCCTTGAAAACTCTGATCGTCTCTGTCCAGCAACCTAACTTAGAATATCCATTTATAACAATATTATATGTGATAAGACTAGGTGCGACACCTTTATCAATCATATGATACAGTAGTATCTCTGCCTTGTCAGTTTCTCCCCTCTTGCAATGTGCATCCACAATTATATTGCATGTCACCGTGTTAGGCAATATTCCCTTTGAAACCATCTCATTCAACAACTCCTTTGCCTTTTCTAATTTGTTAATCTTGCAGAACCCATCTATAAGAGTAGAGTAGGTTAAAACATTAGGATCCTTTCCTCTAGAAATCATATTACATAGCACTTGCTCTGCTTTTTCAACATTCCCCTCCTTACATAGTGCATCTATGATGGTAGTATAGGTCACAACATTGGGATCATGTCCTTCAGAAACCATGCATTGAAGCATTCCCACTGCCTTGTCTAATTGCCCTTTCTTACACAACCCATCCACGAGAGTAGTATAGGTCACAACATTAGGTTTAAGTCCTTGAGAAACCATGTAGGACAGCAGTTCCTGTGCCTTCTCAGTTTCTCCTTCTTTGCACAGGCCATTAATCAGCGAGCTGTATGTGATTACATCTGGTGCAATACCCTCTGAAAGCATTCGCTCAAACAAACTAAATGCTTTACTAATAGCGCCTCCTTTACAAAGGCCGTCAATCAGTGAGCCGTATGTCACTACATTTGGCACAATACCTGCCGAAAGCATTTTGTCAAACAAACTAGATGCTTTACTAACTGCACCTTCTTTACAAAGGCCATCAATAACAGTGCTGTAGGAGATCACATCAGGTGTGCAACCCAGCTTTGGCATTTTATTGAACGCCATAGCTACGGCCTCACTAATCCTATTCTCATAACAAAGGCCCTTAAGTAGTGGATTGAAGATGTTAGGTTCCGCTCTCAGCCCGCCCCTTATAAACCGCCCCAAGAAAACCAAGCCTAGTCTCGGCCAATTCATTCTTATACAGTAGCAGATCAAGACACTATAGGTGACCTCATTGGGTGACGGTGAGACCCCTCTAGATTGGGTCCAGCGGTTAAAAAGTGAAAAGACAGTTGCATAATGGATGTTTGAGTTCTTCATACGAGTTAAGGCTGTAAAGAGTTGGTTAAAGGAATAGATGGATGGTGCCGGGTTCTTAGCAGCCAGCAAGCGATAAAAAAAGTGAAGAGCATCTTTAATAGTAAGAGTGCCTGACCGATAACTTTCTTTTACAAGTAATTCCAACTGGCGGGTTCCCATGGCAATGGGATGAAATGGTTACAACTCCCCTTGGTAACCTGAGAAAATGGGCTGACCCCCCTTGTTCAACTATAATGGTGTACTAAAAATTCATTAATGCATTCCCTACAAAACATAAATGAAAGAATGGTTAATAAATTTTGCATAACATGACAAAGGCAATAGGTAACAGAACAATACTAGTTAGGCATCAATCTAGTACGTGATGTCCACCTTTGCTTAATAGTGATACACAATGCAAATGGTCAAACACAAATAGATGAAGTTTTCCAGGTTGGTACAAATACCAAAGTCGATGCCTCTCACAAATTACGAATAAGAATTCTAATACCAGCATAATTTATGTCCCAACAAACCTATTACTCCTCCTGGAGATAATTAAACGAATGAAATCTAAAGATCAAAATTAACCTTACAAATTGGATTTGTGGCAGCAGATAGTGTGCTTGCACAGTGAGATAACCAGCACAAGCCGGTACCAAACTTGATCAGCTCAATAGCAAAAGAACCTGATATTGGAGTCCTTGATTGCAACTGGGACTATAACCTGTTCATAAAGAAATTATGCTCAAGAGAATACTTGATACGGTGTGAATAATCTTGTGATATAGCATAGTTAAGGGTTTGAGTTTTATTAACAGGTAAGGTCCACAATGCAAAATGTGTGGGGCTGAGACTAGAACTGTCATGACTCCTATACCTGGTATGGTAGTAGTCATTAGCTGACATTTCCGTCTGTGAAGCAAGTGTTGAGTTGCTGAGACCTTCTACACTGTTTGGGCTTTAATTCTGGGAGCAGAGGGAACTACTTACGACTTAACTGTTGTAAATACTGTTTTTCTGGTAATACAATGGGCCTTAGTGCCTTTTCTAAAAAAAAAATAAAATAAAATAAATAACAGAGGGAGAGAGAACTATCAGACCCCTAATTACCTCATAAGCTAGTAAATATTCAAATAAATTAGATGTATTCCTCAGAATGGTACTCTTAATGTGTTCTCATTCTCTTATTTGTTGATTCAACGTTACTAAACTGGTTGTTGGTTCAAAACTGATACCACTATTTCTTTCGTAAATAATTCAGCTTCACATATGGTCATTCGCTTCTAATTTGCCACAATTTAGATAATGAAAAAGTTGCATAATAACTGGTTTATATGGTTAACAACTGCAATGAATTGATAGGTTTTAAGTGTTACTTCACCATTTAGAAAATGAAAGCTAAATGATACCTCCCAAGGAAAGGCTCAAATAATTGAACCCATACTGTGTTGTCTCTATGGGACATTTATCAAGCAACTTGTGTGCACGGTTAGAGGACTCCTAAATTGTACCAAATACAGGACCCAGAATTTATGAAGGTGATAAATTTCTGGCCTAGATGCAAAGAACATAAAGGAACTGGCACAGCAGGGGTTACCTTAGAATTGCTTCTAGAAAATGGACGGTGTCAGGTTCTTGTGGCCATCAGACGGTTGAAAAATCAAAGAGCGTCTTCAATAGTGAGGGTGCCCGAACAACAGCCTTCTTTTACAAGTGATTCCAGCTGCTTGGAGCGACAATACCCCTCAGGAGCATTTTGACAAACAGTTCAAGTGCAAGAGAGAGTAGAGAGAGGAGGAGAGGAATAGAATGAGGCGGCGGTGGGGAAGAAGTAGAGTGTGGTGGTCCTTTGGTCAGATTTTAAAGCAACCCTTTGATCGGAAATGAAACAACAAAGTAAAAGCCCAGGAGATGCGACAAATTTGATTGGAAAAAACTTCAACAGGAGATGCCCAATTCTTTTTGCTGCTTTTTTTTTTTTAATTAAATTACTGGACTGGGTCGGATATTTGATTGCGTTCATTTGTTCAATCAAGTTTTTCAATTATTTGACATAATAATTTTATCGAGTTCTAATTTTCTTTTCAATTTATCCTCTTAAATTATTAATTAAGAACCTTACAGAGCCAAGTCCAGAATATTAAGAAAATAAAAAAATAATTGAGGGGCTTAAATGAACAAGAGTTCTGAAACTTTGGTCCGATTTTGAAGGAGATTCCCTTCGCCAATACTAATTTAATCGTTTTTTGTTTATTTTTTGCTGCTTATTTACTTCGTCGGATATTTGATTGCGTCCATTTCTTAAAAAAGATTGTTCAATCAAGTTTTTCAATTATTGGACATATTAATTTTATCAATTTTTAATTGTTTTTCTTAATTCAATTTGTCCTCTAAAAATTATTAATTAAGAACCCAAGTCATGAATATTAAGGAATTAATCTTCAAGAAAAAATTAAGATCGAGATCGAAGGATGTAAAATTATTGATGGACTTAAATGAACAGTTCTGAAACTTGACTAAATACAATGATTATTGACAAGAACATTGAGCGATTTACACAGTTTAAATCTAACAGCTTAGCGAACTCCTTTATTTTCAAATAAAATTTGGGTTTTTACGAAAATTTTAGTTGTGATGAAAATATCTTCAACTCTGATGGATTGGGTTTTTGGATAAATTTGTATATTAAAAATAGTTTTGAAAAATAAGATCATGTCTTAAATATGAAAGAGGAATTCATATTCGCATTAACAATTATGATTCAATTTTGTGATTTTATGTTGTAATTATTTCGCAACATTTTTTTTATTTTCCAATAAACTTACTCTATGACAATTTAATACTAGTTAAATTTGTGCATATACATATTTTTCTCAAAAAAAAGAAGTTAAGAGATAAGTTTTGAAAATTATATACTTTATGACACAATATAAATAAAAACTACAACAAAACAGGTCTTCAGCGACCGGCATCAACGACCGGTAAGGTCGCCAGTCGCTGAAGACCACATGAAAAAAATAAAAAAATTAGAATTAAAATGTTTCGGTGATGAACCCTTCAGTGACCGGCGCCCATATCTTTCAGCGACCGATTTGACCCGGTCGCTGAAGGGTGCCCCCTCAAAAACCCGCCAAGTCTTTCTTCTCTGCCGCCCGACCCCCGCCATTTGCTAGGTTTTGGATATGTCTCAATCCAATAAGGACATCTACAATCAATAAGGACACTAAGTATGGCAAATCAACTAACGGAATAGTAAACTCCTAAAAATTCTAAACCCTAAACCCTAAACAGTAAACTCTTAACATTAAACCCTAAAAATTTTAGTTATATTCTCACAGGGAGGTTCTAGCTCGCACCATGCATCGAATCCCAATGCTCAGGATGACATCGGGGATGATATCGGAGATGACTATATCTAGTTTTAGGATGTTTTGTATGATTTTTAGATATTTGATTTTTATGTCGTACTTTAGATATTTTATTTTTATGTCATACTTTAGATATTTGATGTTTATGTAGTACTTTAGATATTTCATATTTATGTCGTTTTGTGAATTGCTTGGTACGTATCAATTAAATTGCTTGGTGCTTGGTACGTTTGGTACCAGTATTTTATATTGTATATTTGAATTGCTTGTGAATTGGTTGGTACGTTTCGTACCAATTGGAGCTGGAGAAAAATAAATGAACAGAATGGGTTCAATGGTTTTTATATTTGTTTGGTACATTTCGTACCAATTGGGGAAAAGAAAAATAACAAAAAAAATACCAAAAAAAAAGTTATTTCATCTGCGCAGGAGAACATTTTTTTGTTGGTTTAAGCTACTTATTATTTATTAATTAATTATTATTCATTGTACTTTGATAGAAAATTTGATTGCGTCCAGTTATTTTTTTATCAATTAAAGTTTGCCGCACATAATTATTATTAAGTTTTACTTGGATTTTTTAATTCAAATTAGCCCACTGAAATTTTTAATTAAGATTTCACTGTGTAAAACCTTACATTACTGGTTAAAATTGTCAATTTTGATATTATGTCAACTAATTAAAATATCAATTTCAACCAATTTCAAAATATAAAGGAATAATTGTTTTGATTGAAAGATGTGAAATATATAATTGTGGGGCTTAATTGTATACAAGTTTAAAAACTTTTTTTTTTTGAAAGAGGTAGCTATGCTACCGATTTCCATTATCATGAAAACCAAAATAGGTAATACAGCTTTTTAACTGGTACCACCTATGGCACCCGTAACTTAGTCCAACACAAACACAAATAGGTATTGAGCCAATACCTACATACCCTCATACAAGACTACAGCAACAGAATACAACAACTAAAACTTCATACTCAAACTTTGTCTCATTTTATATGTTGATTTATGCTAGATGAAGGAATTATATTACCATAAGGTATTAGCAGGTTGAAAATGCACATTTTTTATCACCACAATTTTGTTCACATTAATCAAACACTTATTTGAACCCTTAATTTTTTTTTAATGTAGTGTTTTATTTTTATTTTGAGCAAAACTATTATAAGTTTAATCTCATCAAGATAATTTGTTAACATAAATTTAAGATCCATTGAATCGGTTTTGAACAATGAATTAATCCATACAGTTCAAATTAATATATTCCACGAGTCGCTCGGTTTCAGTAATCCCAAATAGAGTTATGCATTTTCCATTTTGTATTTACAAATTCTTGAATTTATTTAATATGAAGCTCAATGGAAAAAAAAAATTCTAAATTAAACACATAAAAATGAAGTTTTAAACATACATCCATTTAGTCACTTGACGTAGATTGGTAAAAGAATTTGGGTTCTTGGTCTTAATAAATTTTCTTTGTAAACATTTTACTTTTAATAAAATTGAGAAATAAAGCAAACTGGGAAGTACCAGTTGCATTAGCTAAACCAGTTGGGCGCGTGACAGCTGAGGCTCTGGCATGCGTTGCCAGTGCTGATCTTGAATGGATGGATAGAAGAAATTATTTTTTTAAAAATTCTTAAGAGATCTTATTCGTTTGATCTTGGATTCATTTCACAGATAATTAAACATCAATAAAATTTGTGCAAAAACAGAAATTCTTTTATGTGGTTACTTCGTATCATTTCATAGATAATGAACATGAATCAAATTCGTGCATAACAGGACAAATAATCTCAAAACCCAGAGGGTCGAGTACTGTTGCTTAATGAAGAGTGAGGTTTTGGAGATGTACCATGTGGGATCTAAAATCTCATAAATAATTGTTTTAACCGAAAGGAAAAAAGAATAACCAAAAGAAAAAGAAAAAGGAAAGGGAGCTCATAATTTCATCATAGAGAGGAAAGTGGAGGAAATAGAGGAGCTCTGATGTGTGTTATGGTTAAGGTAAATGAGGCAAAGGAAATGCACAGCGACAATAGGAAAAAAAAGAAGCCAGAATATTCAGTTAATAGAGTAGTGAAATGCCCAGAGTACATAAAATGATTATCTAAATTCAAATAAGCTATCTTCAACCAAACTCAGCACCTCAATCAATTGTCTCACTAATTGTCTGGTCCATGAGATCCCTCGCATCATCATCTCGTCCCATTTTCAAAAGCAGTTCTAATACTGGTGCAGAGGCAGCTAAATCGGGATTCACCCCTTCTTGCTTCATTCTATTCAACACACACATAGCCTCCTCTACTTTTCTCTTCTTAGCATATGCTTTCAACAAGGAAGTGTAAGTGGAGAGATCTGGCACTACATGATTGAGCTGCATTCTATCAAGGATATTCATCACATCATCAATATTGCCATCATTTACATAGCCGAGAAGTAAAATTCGATATGATATAACACCTGGTTTTATACCTCCCTTTACCATTAAGTCGAGCAACTTTTCAGCTTCCTTGCTTTGTCCTTGTTTGCAGAAAGAATCCATCATTGATCCATAAGTAACCTCATCCGGCAAAAAGCCTCGATCAATCATATCCTTGAAAACCCTAATCGACTCTTTCCAACAGCCTAGCTTAGAATATCCATTTATAACACTATTATATGTGATAAGATTAGGTGTGGCACCTTGATCAAGCATATCATACAATAGTTTCTCTGCCCTGTTAGGTTCCCCCCTCTTGCAAAGTGCATCCACAATTATAGTGCAAGTCACAGTGTCAGGCAATAATCCCTTTGAAACCATCTCATTTAGTAACTTCTTTGCCTTTTCTGATTTGTTCATCTTGCAGAGCCCATCTATAAGAGTATTATAGGTATGAACATTAGGATTTGTACCTCCAGAAATCATATTACATAGCAACTCTTCTGCGTTTTCAGTTTCTCCCTCCTTGCAAAGTGCATCAATGATGGTAGTATAAGTCACAACATTGGGATCATGTCCTTTAGAAACCATTGACTGGAGCATTTCCACGGCCTTGCCCAATTGCCCTCTTGCACAACCCATCCAATAGAGTATTATAGGTCACAACATCAGGTTTAATTCTTTGAGAAACCATGTAGGACAGTAGTTCCTCTGCCTTCTCAATTTCTCCTTCCTTGCACAGGCCATTAATCAGTGAGTTGTATGTGACTACATCTGGTGCAATACCCTCTGAGAGCATTCGCTCAAACAAACTAAATGCTTTACTAATTGCGCCTTCTTTACAAAGGCCGTCAATCAGTGAGTTGTACGTGAATACATCTGGTGCAATACCCTTTGAGAGCATTCGGTTCAAACAAACTAAATGCTTTACTCACTTCACCTTCTTTACAAAGGCCATCAATAACAGTGGTGTAGGAGATCACGTCAGGTGTGCAGCCCAGCTTAGGCATTTTGTTCAACACCATGGCTACGGCCTCACTAAACCTATTGTCATAAACAAAGGCCCTTAAGTAGTGGATTGATGATCCTAGCATCAGCTCTCTGGCCACCCTTAATAAACCGCCCTAAGAAAACCAAGCCTAGTTTCGGCCGATTCAATCGGATACAGTAGGCAATCAAGATACAATAAGTGCAGACATCGGGTGAGGGTGAGACCCCTTTAGGTTGGGTCCAGCGGTTAAAGAGTGAAAATACAGTTGCATAATGGTTGTTGCAGTTCTTCATACGAGTTAAGGCTGTAAAGAGATGATTAAAGGAATAGATGGATGGGGTCGGGTTCTTAGTGGCCAACAAGCGATCAAAAAATTGAAGAGCATCTTTAATAGTAAGGGTTCCCGAATGACAACGTTCTTTTACAAGTGATTCCAGCTGGCGGGTCACCATGAGCATGTGTTGGAATTGGTCACAACTCCACTTGTAGATGGTTCAGTTGAGAAATGCGGTGACCCCCTTTGTTCAACTATAATAGTGTCCTAAAAATTCATCAATACATTCCCTACAAAACATAAATGAAGAATGGTTAATAAATTTTGCATAACATGACAAAGTCTATAGGTAACAGAACAGTACTAGTTAGGCATCAGTCCAGCACGTAATGTGCACCTTTGCTTAATAGTGATGCTTTCCAGGTTGGTACAATTTCAATCAGATCAGCTACCGATAGATGAAGTTTTCCAGGTAGGTACTGCTGGGTACTACCAAATGCCTTTTCTGTGTAATACAATTTCATGTTCCTTGTATTTCTTATATATCTGTACTAAGATGGGCTAGGTTGAATGCACTGAAGGCCAAGTTGGGCTCTTCCTGAAGGGCATTTCGATCGTTTTGTTCTGGTTAGGGTTTTGGTCAGTGAGCAGGTAAGGAATCAAGAAGCAACACGAGACTCAAAACTTGAAAAATAATAAATCACAGTATCATACTAAATGTAGCAAAAGGCTAAATAGAGAATTACCTATTAACTTAATTAATGTTTGAGCTCGATACTCTTATACCGGTAATTACTGAGCTTGGGTCTTTTTGTGTTTTTTTTTTCCAATTTACATGGTGCTATGTTGAGGATACTAGAAATAATTCCTACACCATATAAAAGGTTAGGTATCCAGATTGGTACGAATAAGAATTCTAATTAATACGAGCCTAATTTTATATCCCAACAAGCCAATTACTCCTCCTGGAGATAATTAAACGAAAGAAATCTAAAGATCAAAATTAACCTTACAAATTGGATCTGTGGCAGCAGATAGTGTGCATGCACAGTGATGACCAGTACATGCCGGTACAAACTTGATCAGCTCAAAAGAACCTGAGAATTAAGTGCTTGACTGGAACTGGTATTGTAACCTGCTCATAAAGAAATTTTGCTTAAGAGAATATTTGATCTATAATAAATTGCCTTTACTTTATTCATTAAAATATAGTGTCACCATTATGCTTGTAACATTCAAACTATGTTTAGATGCTGTGAGGTAACCTGCACAGATCCTAAGAACCAATGGTTTAAATAGCGATTATAGCGGTATAGCGGGACGGTTAAAAAAAATAAGCTGTTGCACTAAGTAGCTAGCTATAGCTAGCTATAGCGCCGATAGCTAGCTATATATCCCCCATAGCGCCATAGCTTTTAGGGTCCAAAAAAGCTATAGCGTAGCTATAGCTAGCTATTTAGAAGCTTGCTAAGAAACTATCAGAACCCTAATAACTCATAAATACAATTGTAGATGTATCCCTCAGAATGGTACTCTTAGTTTTCTATCGTTCTCTTATATTTTTGTATTCAACCTTACTAAACTGGTTGTTGTGGTTCATAACCTAAATCCCTATTTCCTTCTTAAAATAAATCCAGATTCACAACTGCAATTAATTGGTTTTATGTGTTATTTATCCGTTTGGGAAATGAAATCTAAATGGTACTTCCCAACAGAAAGGTACAAAAAATTGAATCCATAGTGTAATGTCTCTTTGGGACATTTTATCAAGCAGATAACGTGCACGCCCAGAGGACCCAAAATGTGCAAGTGCAAGATGAGTGGTTACCTTAGAATTGCTTCTAGAAGATGGAGGGTGCCCGTTTCTTGTGGCCAGCAGGCGGTTGATAAATCAAAGAGCGTCTTCAATACTGAGGGTGCCCGACCAGCAGGCTGCTTGGAACGACAAAACTTGTCAGAAGCATTTTGACAAACAGTTGAAGTGCAAGAGAGAGGTGAGAGTGGGGGTTTAGGTGGGAAGACAGGAGAATGAGGCGGCGGTGTGGCGCTGAGAGTGGGGGTTTAGTATATAGAGTGATACTTTCGTTCGATTTTAAAACAACAAAGGTAAACCCAATCTGGTCGGTGAGATTCAAGGGGCCAAAGATGCGGAAGAGTATGCTCTCCGATATGTGTAAAAGATTCCCTTCACTCTCAACCGCTTTGAGACGGGCAAGCACAGGGGCAGTCTTATTTGGACTTTGAGATTTGTGCAAAGATAAAATAACGGTTCAGATCCAAAAATTTTAAAAGATTCTAAGGAATCTAATTTACTTTGATTTGCGCAGGAGACCTTATCTTTTTGTTTTTCCGTTTTTGGCTACTTATTATTATTATTCATTGTCCTTGGGTCGAAATTTGACTGCCTGTAAACTCGAACTTTATTTCATTCTATATTTTGATTTACGGTTGATGAAGGAATAAGGTTGATTAACCATCATTATTAGCAGGTTCAAATGCTGACTTTTTGTTATCACAACTTTGTTCACATCAATCAAACATGTATTTCAATGCTTAATTTTTTTAATGTATTTTTTATTTTTATTTTGAGTAAAGTTATAATGAGTTTAAACTATTAAGATAAATTGTTAATAAATTTATGATTTATCCGATCAGTTTCGAACAATAAATTAATTCATTTAAGTTCAAATTAATAGATTTAACATGAAGTTAAATCATAAAAAAAAGTTAAACACATTAAACCTATTAATTTGGGTTGGTGGTTTAAATATGATTGAATAAGCTTTGAAATTAAGTTTCAAACTTACATTAACTTTACTTTTCAAGTTTGTTACCTTTACTCGTCAAATAAATTTTCTTTGTAAGAATGTTGAATGTGCAACAACCAAATTGAAAAATTATATTATATATGTCCAAGGATTAAATGCGGAAATACTTCATCTTGACTATAGTAGATGTTGTGAGGGGTCAAATAGTAAGTTAAACACAATTCATGCTTTCATTTATGTAAATTCAAAACTATTTTCTTGATACTTAAAAGTTTTTTATTTTTTTAACTTCTAATTTCTTCAAGATACAACTACAAAAATTATTCCAAAGAGGAAAAATAAGAAGCAAGTGCCATTATGTGACCTCCCCAAAGAAGAATCGACAAGTACGAAATTGAAGGAAATGTGAGAAATTAAAAAAAAAATGCCAATGGGATGTGGGTTTCATCACCAGAATCACATGATTGTTACTCACTCTTCACTTAAAGCTTTTTACAACAATGCTCATTCCTTGCTCCAGCAACCATCTTTACAAATTTAACATATTAGTACTTAGAATTGTTGAAGCAAGGTTCTTGAGAGAAAGAAAAATACATTTGCCTGATGAATTTCATCAATAGCATCTGATAATTAGGATCAAGATCATACGGGACTGAATATTTACCCTCGATCAATTTTACAATTAGGCGTAAAATCAACACACTTGTGGAAGACTAACAAAGGCTTCTAATCGCCCACAATTTACACTGTGTAATTTTCATGAAAACTCAACTTTCCATAAAAAAAATTCAAATTTTCTTTGAAAAAAAGAGAGTTCACTAAGCTTTCAGGGTTGAGCTTTGTGTGAATCTTGTCACGGTAAAAAAGTCTTAAAGCAAGAAAGGTAACACTGTCTTAATTTCCATTAGACTTTAAAGATAAATAAATTATGTGGACTTGTTAAAAAAAGAGAAGTCTAATTCTGATATTTATTTATTAATATAAAAAACTCTAAGCATGCATGTAATCATAGATTTATTTGTGTTTTTTTTTGCTCTGACTGTGGTAAAAATGGTTGTGCATGCTTGTTTAGAAAAATTGGCTTTGTCAATAAATTAGAATTTAGAAAGGAGGAGTCAACAACTAGACAAAGTTGAAAGATAAAGTTAGTGTAAATTTAAAACTTAATTTCAAAACTCAGTCAATCATATTTAAACAAGAAACCTAATTATTTTGTAATCTATTTCAATCGACTAAAAAATTGTAGATTTAAAACTTCATTTTGATGTGTGTTTAGTTTTGATATTTGTACTATTTTACTTCATACAAAATAAAGTAAAAAATTTCTAAATTCGACCTATAAAATGTATGATGACCGAATATATTGATTTGTAATGTTTGAATTTGTTGTTTAAAATGGATTTGATAGATTCTGAATTTATGTTAACAAATTAATTTCGTGAGTTTATATTCATAATAGTTTTACTCAATGAAAATAAAAACAATAAATAAAAATATTAAGGGTCAAAATATCTTTTATTATTATAAACAAAATAACGGTAAAAAAAACTCAACATTTGGACCTACTAGTAGTTGTATTAACAAATTTTATTCCTTCATTCAATTTCAATCGTATTAAAAATATAAAATAACTTTATTCCTTCATCCAACATAAATCAAAATATTGAAATAAAGTCTGAATTTGAAATTGCATCAAAAAATTTAAGGACCTCTAGACGCAACCAAATATTGATGAATCTATATATATCCTCTGAGGAAACCAAATATTTCTGTTTGGATCACGACCGTCCATAGAAATCCAGATCAATTCAATCTGAAATAAAACGCACAAAATGCTTTAATAATCATGCAGTTTCTGATTGAACGGTCCAGATTCAAACAGAAATATCCTGTTACCCTTATCCCTTAGGTGATAGTGTGATATACGAATTCCATATTGACCCAAGTATAATAATAAGCATCAGCTGAAAACGGAAAACGATAATCGTCCCCTTAATTGGCTCCCCACCGACCAAATTGGCTTTCCCTTCTTCTTTTTACCAAGGTTCCCCACTGAACAAAATTAGTCCCACCGCCGCCTCATCCTCATTCCGCTCACCTCCTCTTTCAACTCTCTCTTGCACTTGGACTGTTTGTTAAAATGCTCCTTAGGAGTATTGTCGTTCCAAGCAGCTGGAATCACTTGTAAAAGAAGGCTGTTGGTCGGGCACCCTCACTATTGAAGACGCTCTTTGATTTTTGAACTGCCTGCTGAACCTGGCACCGTCTATCTTCTAGAAGCAATTCTAAGGTGACCACTCATCTTGCACTTGAATGAACTGCACTTGTAAAATTTAGGAGTCCTCTGACTGTGCACGAGATGCTTGATAAATTGCCCCAAAGAGAGTACATGAATTCAATTGTTTTAACCTTTCCATTGGGAAGTAATTTAGCTTTCATTTCCCAAATGGAGAAAAATACTCAAAACAAATTAATTGCATTTGTTAAATTGGTAATTATGAATCTTTGGCTTGCATCTTTTAAAAAAGTTGAGTTAGTGCCTAAATTGGGGAAAATAAGAAGCCAAAGCCCATGTAAAGGGCATCTTTTGCCTAGTCAACTATAAGTGAACCTGGATTATTTAGGAAGGAAATAGTGGTTTAGGTTATGAACCAACAACCAGTTTAGTAATGTTGAATACAAAAATAAAAAGAATGAGAACATACTAAGAGTACCATTATGAGTGATAAATCTAACAATCCGAGGGATACATCTAATTTATTTGAATATTTACTAGTTTATGAGGTAATTAGAGTTCTGGTAGTTCTTAGGATTTTTGCAGGTTATCTCACATCGTCCAAACTTAGTTTGAATGTTACAAGCATAATGGTGGCATAATATTTTCATGAATCATGTAAAGGCAATTCATTATAAGATCAATATTCTCTAAAGCAAAATTTCTTTATGAGCAGGTTACAATACCAGTTCCATTCAAGCACTCAATTCTCAGGTTGTTTTGAGCTGATCAAGTTTGTACCGGCATGTACTGGTCATCACTGCGCATGCACACTATCTGTTGCCAAAGATCCAATTTGTATGGTTTTTTATCTCTAGATTTCTTTCGTTTAATTATCTCCAGGAGGAGTAATTGGTTTGTTACGACATAAATTTGGCTGGTATTAGAATTCTTATACGTAATTTGTGAGAGTCATACCAAATCTGGAATAGTGATGAACTTATATCTTAATAATCATGTCAGACTGATTCATTTTTCGATCAAGTATTTCTCTTTAGCAGAATCATTATTAATTTTTCACAGCTAGTTATTCAAATTCCAATCAATGGTGCAATCTCAGGGTCCTTTTTCTTTTAGGCTGATCAAGTCTTGCCTTTTCAATTGAGATGGTTTAATTAACTTTAGTAGGAGTAATTTGTTTGTTGGGGGCATAAATTAGGATGGTGTTATGATGTTTAATCGTAATTGTTGAGAGGCATCGAATCTGATATAAGTCTTGCTGTACCATTCTAGAGGCATCACTTTTTTAGTATGGTACTAGGAGTTATTTCTTTGAGCCTCAACTAAGCACCGATTTGTCAAGTGAACAAAAAGAAATCAGAAACAGTCCCAATTAACTACTAAAATCTGATTCTTAACTTGGACTTTGTTTAATACAGACTACATACTTGTTAATTTTTATAAGAGGACCGATCAGAAAACATTAATTTAGGAAATAGGAGTTCCTATTTAGCCTTTTGCTACATTCAGTATGATTTATTGTTTTATAGCTTTTAGTCATTGCTTGCTTCTTGATTCTTTCGATCACTTTGCTCGTTGACCAAATCCCTAGAAAGGAAAAATGACCAAAAAGCCCTTCTGGAAGAGTCAAACTTGATACAGAATCTAAACCCCTCCTAATGCAAAGGGGCATAACCTAACAGTACTTTGTGTGGTGCCTATTGTACTGACCTGGAAACTTAGGCACTTTATGCAAAATCTATTTACCATTCTTTCATTTTTTTTTTCAGGTAATCCATTGATAAATTATATCATTCCTTCAGTAAGGCCCTTGCAGCTTACCTCTCTGGATTTCTGTCCACCCAAGTTAAACAAACAGGTGTATCTGTCCATATTCTGTGTTGAAGTTGCCCCCAATCTTACAAGTTATACCAGAAACAAACAGGTGGGAGTTGTAACCATTTCATCCCATGGCCATAGGGACACACCAGCTGGAATTACTTGTAAAAGAACATTATCGGTCAGGCACTCTTACTATTAAAGACGCTCTTCAATTTTTTGATCGCTTGCTGGCTGCTAAGAACCCAGCACCGTCCATCTATTCCTTTACCCAACTCTTTACAGCCTTAACTCATATGAAGTACTCAAACAACCATTATGCAACTGTCTTTACACTCTTTAACCGCTGGACCCAATCAAGAGGGTTCTTACCCTCACCCGATGCTTTCACCTATAGTGTCTTGATCAGCTACTGTATCCGAATTAATCAGCCGAGACTAGGCTTGGTTTTCTTGGGGCGGTTTATTAAGGGCGGGCAGAGAGCTGAACCTAGCATCTTCAATCCACTACTTAAGGGCCTTTGTTCTCAGAATATGATAAGTGAGGCCGTAGCCATGGCGTTCAATAAAATGCCTAAGCTTGGTTGCACACCGAACTTGATCTCCTACAGCACTGTTATTGATGGCCTTTGTAAAGAAGGTGAACTGAGTATAGCATTTAGATTGTTTGAGCGAATGCTTTCGGAGGGTATTGTGCCAGATGTAGTCATATACAACTCACTGATTGACGGCCTTTGTAAAGAAGGCACACTTAGTAAAGCATTTAGTTTGTTTGAGCGAATGCTTTCAGAGGGTATTGTGCCAAATGTAATCACATACAGCTCACTGATTAATGGCCTGTGCAAAGAAAGCGCAATTAGTAAAGCATTTAGCTTGTTTGAGCGAATGCTTTCAGAAGGTATTGCGCCAAATGTAATCACATACAGCTCACTGATTAATGGTCTGTGCAAGGAAGGAGATACTGAGAAGGCAGAGGAACTACTGTCCTACATGGTTTTTCAAGGAATTAAACCTGATGTTGTGACCTATAGTACTCTCATGGATGGGTTGTGCAAGAAAGGGCAATTGGGCAAGGCAGTGGAAATGCTCCGGTCCATGGTTTCTAGAGGACATGATCCCAATGTTGTGACATATAATACCATGATTGATGCACTTTGCAAGGAGGGAGAAACTGAAAACGCAGAAGAGTTGCTATGTAATATGATTTCTAGAGGTACAAGTCCTGATGTTCAAACCTACAGTACTCTTATAGATAGACTCTGCAAGATGAACAAATCAGAAAAGGCAAAGAAGTTGCTGAATGAGATGGTTTCAAAGGGAATATTGCCTGACACCGTGACTTGCAATATCATTGTGGATGTAGTTTGCAAGAGGGGGGAACCTGACAGGGCAAGAGAAATTATTGTATGATATGCTTGATAAAGGTGCTACACCTGATCTCATCACATATACTAGTGTTATAAATGGATATTCTAAGCTAGGCTGTTGGAAAGAGTCGATAAGGGTTTTCAAGGATATGATTGATCGAGGCTTTCTGCCAAATGAGGTTACTTATGGATCAATGATGGATTCTATGTGCAAACAAGGCCAAAGCAAGGAAGCTGAAAAGTTACTTGACTTAATGTTAAGAGGAGGTATAAAACCAGATGTTGTATCATATAGAATTTTACTTATCGGCTATGCAAATTATGGCACTATCGATGATGTGATGAAAATTTTAGATCGAATGCAACTCAATCACGTAGCGCCAGATCTCTCGACTTACACTTCCTTGCTAAAAGCATATGCAAAGAACAGAAAAGTAGATCAGGCTATGTGCGTGTTGAACAGAATGAAGCAAGAAGGGGTGAAACCCGATATAGCTGCCTCTGCACCAATATTAGAATTGCTTTTGGAAATGGGGCGAGACAAAGATGCAAAAGTTGTCATGGACCAGACAAGTGGTAAAACTAATGATTGAAGTGCTGAATCAGATTGAAGATATAGCTTAGTTGACTGTAGATAATCAATTTATGTAATCTGGGCAGTTTGTTGCTCTATTAAATTAAGTACTTCAACTGCTTTGCTCAATATTTCTCTTTTTCTAGATATTTCATTATTTTTTCACTGTACTTTCTTTATTGGTAATGTTTTATTTATTTAGTTTGCATTTTGTATTGTATTTTTCTTTATGATTTTATAGACTTTGTACCTGCAGTTGTGCTGCAATCGACTTGCTGATTCAGTACATACCAGGTATAATTAGGCAGTGGTACCTGGCAGATACTCACTAGACCTTTAGCCTTTCATATAAAGCCGTTTTTTATGAGTACTTGCACTGACAATTGACTTGTGAATTCCAAATGCTGAACCATGCAAAACTTCCTCAATTTGGCAAAATTTACAAGATTTATTTGAGAGAACTTGGAACCTTGAGAAATGGGGAAAGGGTTGTCCATAAAGTTGAAACCAAATTAAACTTTTGTCCTTTTATAGTTTGTGCTGTGATTAAAGTCAATTTTGTTAATAAATCTCATATAATCAATTCTTTACTGGACCAAGTATCTCTCCTATATTTCATTAAAACAAAGTATTTATCTTTGTTAGAGATACAGTAGGTGATGTGTAGCATTTACCTCAGGACTATTTTGACCAAAGGCAAAGGCCGTTAGAGAAGTTGTTAGATATATTGTTATACATCACCTACTGTATCTCTAACACTGTTACATATAAATAATGACTGATTATTTGTGTACAGGTTGAAGTGCTGTCTTGGAATTATAGCCCTTTTGGGGGCATAGATGAGGTTACTGAGTTTTGCTGAGGATGTTTTGGAGATTAAAGGGAGTAATTAATACCTAAGGTAAAAAAAAATATTTGGAAGGCATTATGTGATGCATTGCCAGTATGTCATAATCTTTGTTGCAGAATTAATTAGGGATTTTAACCCGGCTTTCCCAATCTGTGGGGAGGGAAATGAAAGTCCATTGCTAAAGTGGTCTGGTTTATGCCACCTTTGGGGAATAAGATTGAATTCGTTACAGGGGCATTTTAGTGAAATTTTAATAAAGCTATGGGACGACGTAGATGATTATAATGTGTCTCTTCTCCTATTTCTATGCTGGCAAGAAGCTCAACCCTACTGGTATACTTACAATGGCTTTGGCACAGATTGTGATTGCTGAAAAATGCAAACTGCTCCAATCTCCTATGCAGCTGCCATATAGGACATAAGATGGTATGCTGGTACAGTACCGGACCCGCTATGCAGAGGCATTTTCACCCTTCAAATGGAATTAAGCTTTAGCCATGTTATGTGCTATAGAGGCTGCTCAAACAAGGGGCATATATATCAGAATTAATGTTGTTTCTTTACTGATTCCCTCCAGTTGTGTAATCTTCTAAATGGGAAATCAGCTTCAACTAGTGTGGAATTGCAATCCCAAATGAGGTGTTGCAGGCTTGGCTGAATTATATTGGCCAATTTGGGTAGAATGTTCATATATGTACTGATTGTCTATATCAGAATTAATGTTGTTTCTTTACTGATTTCCTCCAGTTGTGTAATCTTCTAAATGGGAAAACAGCTTCAATGGCAATCCTACAATGAGGTGTTGCAGGCCTGGGTGAATTATATTGGCCAATTTGGGTAGAATGTTACAAATGAATTATATATATTGGATTTACTCTTCCCTTATTTGCAATGTTGTAATAGATAATGTAAAACGTTGTTTATTGTTAATGAAAATAGTCCACGGGCATTCTGTAAAAAGCATTCCGTAAAAAAAAAAAAACAAGAAGACATGCACTTGGCAAATGCCGGTTTTTCTGAGCCATTACTTTATATATCGTACTCGGTTGCTTTCCGTTCCCTTTTAAAATCCAATTACTTTTTAGCAGCTACAAGCCTGACTCTAGTATAATGGCTACACATAATCCTTGATACTGTTCATCGAGAAAACTAAATTGTTGAATCAATTTAATACGTTTCCAAAAATTGTTGAATCAAAGCAGAGACAAACAATGATATGGTTAAGCAGGCAGTGAATATTAATTATATGATTATTTTTTTAGCAGATTGAAGATAATAAAAATGGAAGCTGATATGAGTACCCGCAGTTGAGTACCCGCACTGTACCCGCACCTAAACTGCCATAACTGCTTGTAGGGACCGCAACCGTTTCCAAAACTGTAATTTGGTTTTACTAATATTAATAGTAACATTGTGAAGTATATATCTCAAACACGACAAGTATTTATATCTATACATTTAACTACATATATGATATATGAATTTTCCTAAAATAACTGTACCCGCACCTTTTCTTGAAAAATCCTCGCTTCGTACCCGCATTTGGGGACCACTCAAACGGCATGTGGGGACCACTAAAATTGTCAACAAAAAACGTTGACTTAGCTTATGTGTGGGTAATAAACGACATGTGGGGACCACTAAAATTGTCAACAAAAAATATTGACTTAGCTTATGTGCGGGTAATATTTATATCTTTATTCTTGTGGTATTTATACTTACGAAATAAAGTATTTATAACTATAAGGGTGTGGTATTTATACTTACGAACTAAAGTATTTATATCTATATTACGTTGGATGAATAAGAATCTTAAAAAAGTATTTGAGTTGAAATGTTGGAGACCTTTAACCAAAAGACATCATGTCATGGATCACATGGACACTCTCTTTTTTATATGTTGGATCTAATACAACTAGTTTGTATGAAATTTTGATCCAAACTAGATCATAACCAAGAGTTTTGGCAACATGAGCCCAACTTTACGAAACTTGGGCCAAACCTTGATTGCATGGTTACTAAGTGGTAAGGACATAACTTTTATACAAATATTGTATTGGATCTTGAGGAGTATATGTTATATGGATCA
Organism: Carex parvula; assembly: GCA_025461045.1. Classification (NCBI taxonomy): domain Eukaryota; kingdom Viridiplantae; phylum Streptophyta; class Magnoliopsida; order Poales; family Cyperaceae; genus Carex; species Carex parvula. Next base: position 68,842 of record JAJGRW010001096.1, on the reverse strand, counting down.
CATGGGATTGCATGTGTACAAAAGGCAATATGTATATATGTTGCACTAATTGTAATCTATTAGTATTCTCTATGGTTTTATATGAATTCATATATAATAATCGGCTCAACGGAAGTTTATTATATATTTTTCAAATAAATAATTTAAACCATATAACGTTATTTTTAATAATTGGTTGTTATTAATTTTTTTTAACTTTAAATTGTAACTGCCACTTTATTAAAATAAATTTTGTATATGAACAGATCAAGTATTTATATCTGAACACATCAAGTATTTATATCTGAACTACCAAGTATTTATATCTGAACACATCAAGTATTTATATCTGAACTACCAAATATTTATATCTGAACACATCAAGTATTTATATCTGAACTACCAAATATTTATATCTGAACACATCAAGTATTTATTTCTAAACACATCAAGTATTTATATCTAAACTACCAAGTATTTATATCTGAACACATCAAGTATTTATATCTGAACTACCAAGTATTTATATCTGAACACATAATAAACAATTACATCATCTTCGCAAATCAAATTGTCACAAACATCTCAAAATCCAGCAACACTGAAACACGATTGTGTATATGAAATAGAAACGAAACGATATATCATTATTAATTCACCAGAACAAAAACAAAATCGAAAAGAAACAATATTAATCTAGCTGATTACATTTCAAAATCACCGATTAAACTTGTGAGAACCACACGAAATCGCTTTCAGTTTCGAAATCGCCTCAAAAATTGCCTCCAAATCGCCTCCAAATCGACCTAAAATCGCCTCAAAATCGCCGAAGCCTTCGAAAAAGAAAAAAAACGGAGAGAAAGGAACATTTGAAATTCAAAATGGAAGGTCCGATAACATTGTTAGTTAGATCGGTAGTTGTGGGGACCGCAACCTTACAGTTATGGAAGTGCGGGTACAGTGCGGGTACTGTAGCGCGGGTACTAAAATAATTATTCAATAAAAATTAGTCAATCAATCTAATTATTTTTTAAAATAAAGATGAAAATCATCAATCTAAATATTTATAAACAATATGTAATCTCTCATCTAGAAAACATATATTACTTTTATTCACCAGACAATAGTATATTAATGGATGTGAAGTAAATCATTTTCAGATGCATCAACATTCAACACTACCAAATAAAATTTTCAATTAGCATTGATATAATTAATAAATTATATCATTTTATTATTCTATTGCACAAAACAAGTTAATTTTGATTTCACATGTTTATTTATGTTAGAGACTACTAAAGTACTTTTTTTTAATATTATATTTTTCCATACGGCAAGTTGGTAAGTAACTTGAAAACACTAATAAGTTTCAATTTCTTTCACGACTTTCTACTATAATCTAAATTTGGAAAATTACGCACTTTGATTATATATTAATTTGTTCAAATTTGAAAATCTCAGTGCTTATTTTTTTCACGACTTTTATTGTATTTGAGCCTTTGAGAAATATTTTAGGGAGAATTTTGCATATATCCCTCAAAATTTATGAATTACGTATTTTTTTTGTTAATTTTATAATTATAAAACAAATCGGAAAGAATTCCTCGTAGGCCTAGGGATTTCTACTATTCTCTGTTCTGTGTCCAAACATAAATCCAACCTCCTTCAAAGTTGAGCTCCCACCAGTGACAAAAAATAGTGAAGTTCACTTGTCAACATTCTTGAGTCAAAATCAAATAGTGAAGTTCACCTTCGACTTTCTCCACCTCAAATCTCAATCTCGTTTCTTTTCACCTCAATCTCTCCGCCGCCTCCTCTCTATATCTATCTCTCTCGCAAGACAAGACGAGTGTTTGTTGAAATGCCCCGCAGAGATATCGTGGCTTGGAACACAAGCGTTCTGACTTCTGACTAAAGCACTTGTCGACCTCTTCTCTGAAATGCAAATGCAGGAAGACAAGCGAGGATCTCTCTAACCTTGGTAACTGCTCTTCCCTCCCTCTTGTGTTAGCTAGGTACTTTAGGTGAATCCCTGATGATGCACGCAAGATACTTGATAAAATGTCCCAAAGGAACTTTCAGTATGGATTCTAATTTTGATTCATTTCCTTTGCTGTATGTATCAAACTTGAGAAACAAGGCATAAACTGACTCCAATTAGGACACCTAAATTATGCAGCTGGTTGTATTTTTTGGTTAGTCAACTACAACTACATGTGAATCTGGATAGGAAAGGAACTGGGGTTTCAGGTTATGAACTAATTTAGTCAACTACAAACAAGGCACTTGATAACCAATTCTATGAGAACACACCACACTAAAAATTCTTAGGATTATTTGTGCTTCTTACTGTACAGTTCAAAGGTTGCAAGCAAGCATAGTCATGAAATTACATATTAATCAATCCTGTCAGACCGATTCATTTCATTATTGGATCAAGTATTTCTATTAAGCAAAATCATTACCAACTTTTCATGGCTAGTTATTCGAGTCCCAATCAATAGTGCAACCTCAATTTCTTTTTTGCTATTTTGCTGGTCAGTATTTGTAAAATCAATTTTAAACATTCAGTTGAGACCGTTTATTTCTCTTTCTTAGATTAGGAGTATTGGTTTGTTGGGGCCATATATAAGACAGGCTGGTGTTATACTTTTTATTCGTAATTTCTTGGGAGTTCCTATATATACTTTTGCTACATCTAGTGTATTTTTTAGTCATTTGATGCTTCTTGATTCTTTAGATCACTTTGCTCGTTCACCAAATCCCTAGAAAGAAAAAATGACCAAAAAGCCCTTCTGGCAGAGTCCGACTTGAACTTTACTGCCCTTTAATAACCCCTCCTAATGCAAAAGGGCATAACCTAACAGTACTTTGTGTGGTGCCTATTGTACTGACCTGGAAACTTAGGCACTTTATGCAAAATCTATTTACTATTCTTTCATTTTTTTTTCAGGTAATCCATTGATAAATTATATCACACCTTCAGTAAGGCCCTTGCAGCTTACCTCTCTGGATTTCTGTCCACCCAAGTTAAACAAGCAGGTGTACCTGTCCATATTCTAGAAGCAGTGTTGAAGTTGCCCCCAATCTTACAAGTTATACCTGAAACAAACAGGTGGGAGTTGTAACCATTTGATCCCATGGCCATGGGGACACGCCAGCTGGAATTACTTGTAAAAGAACATTATCGGTCAGGCACTCTTAGTATTAAAGATGCTCTTCAATTTTTTGATCACTTGCTGGCTGCTAAGAACCCAGCACCGTCCATCTATTCCTTTACCCAACTCTTTACAGCCTTAACTCGTATGAAGAACTCAAACAACCATTATGCAACTGTCTTTACACTCTTTAACCGCTGGACCCAATCAAGAGGTTTCTTACCGTCACCTAATGTTTGGACCTATAGTGTCTTGATCAGCTACTGTATCCGAATTAATCAGCCGAGACTAGGCTTGGTTTTCTTGGGGCGGTTTATTAAGGGCGGGCAGAGAGCTGAACCTAGCATCTTCAATCCACTACTTAAGGGCCTTTGTTCTCAGAATAGGATTAGTGAGGCCGTAGCCATGGCGTTCAATAAAATGCCTAAACTTGGCTGCACACCTGACGTGATCTCCTACAGCACTGTTATTGATGGCCTTTGTAAAGAAGGCGCAGTTAGTAAAGCATTTAGTTTGTTTGAGAAAATGCTTTCGGCAGGTATTGTGCCAAATGTAGTGACATACAACTCACTGATTGACGGCCTTTGCAAAGAAGGCGCAATTAGTAAAGCATTTAGCTTGCTTGAGCGAATGCTTTCAGAGGGTATTGCACCAGATGTAGTCACATACAGCTCACTGATTAATGGCCTGTGCAAGGAAGGAGATACTGAGAAGGCAGAGGAACTGTTGCGCTACATGGTTTCTCAGGGAATTCAACCTAATGTTGTGACCTATAATACTCTCGTGGATGGGTTGTGCAAGAAAGGGCAATGGAGCAAGGCAGTCGAAATGCTCCAGTCCATGGTTTCTGAAGGACATGATCCCAATGTTGTGACATATAATAGCATCATAGATGCACTATGCAAAGAGGGAGAAACTGAAAACGCAGAAGAGGTGCTATGTAATATGATTTCTGGAGGTGCAAATCCTAATGTCGTTACCTATAATACTCTTATAGATGGGCTCTGCAAGTTGGACAAATTGGATAAGGCAAAGGAATTACTAAATAAGATGGTTTCAAAGGGATTATTGCCTGACACTGTGACTTGCAATATCATTGTGGATGCACTTTGCAAGAGGGGGAACCTGACAGGGCAGAGAAGATATTGTATGATATGCTTGATAAAGGTGCCACACCTGATCTTATCACATATACTAGTGTTATACATGGATATTCTCAGCTAGGCTGTTGGAAAGAGTCGATTAGGGTTTTCAAGGATATGATTGATCGAGGCTTTTGCCCGAATGAGGTTACATATGGATCAATGATGGATTCTTTGTGCAAACAAGGACAAAGCAAGGAAGCTGAAAAGTTGGTCGACTTAATGGTTAGGGGTGGTATAAAACCAGGTGTTGTATCATATAGAATTTTACTTGCCGGCTATGCAGATTATGGCACTATTGATGATGTGATGAAAATCTTGGATAGAATGCAACTCAATCATGTAGCGCCAGATCTCTCGACTTACACTTCCTTGCTGAAAGCATATGCTAAGAAGAGAAAAGTAGAGGAGGCTATGTGTGTGCTGAATAGAATGAAGCAAGAAGGGGTGAATCCTGATTTAGCTGCCTCTGCACCAGTATTAGAACTTCTTTTGAAAATGGGACGAGATGATGATGCGAGAGATCTCATGGAGCTGACAAGTGGGATGACAAATGATTGATGTGCCAAATTGGGTTGAAGATGCCTTTTTTTTAATGCAGATAATCAATTAATATGCTTTGGGCAGCTCATTGCGCTATTAACTGAAGTTTTGTACTACCTTTCTGAATATTTCTCTTAATATAGATGTTTTATTTATTTAGTTTTCGCTGTTCTTTTCAGTTATAATTTGTAATAGGTTTATGTGTGTAATAGGTTTCTGGTAATGGGGAAGTTTTTCAAATGACTACTTGTGTGGTGTCACAATCGATTTGTGGAATATAATTTTGCTGGGATATGTTTTTAGATGTTTTATTTCAGGTTCATTGGGGCTGTCTTTGTGGCAGCATGGGTTTAGGGTTTTTCAAGTACAGCCGGAAGTACATTATTTTTGCAAGTTGTTAACTGTTTGCAACTAATTTGGGGACCACTTCCAACTAACTTGGATTGTTAGATTTTTAAACTACTTATTATACATGATTTGTTGTTGAAGTTACAGTATTGGTTATAGAGTTTTACAGTATTCGTGCAAGTTAAATGACAGTTTTTTTGAGAAAAAAACTGAAAAAAGAAGCTTGAGGACAATTAGTCGCTTCCATCTCAAACAGCACCTTATCTCAATAATTATCTCGTTCATATATAACATTCATATAATTTTGAACTCTTGCATTCTGGTTTTATAATTAACCAACCAATTAATGATGTTCAATTAAAAACTGAGATTGTGCTGTATTACATTGATAAATTTTTTGCAATTTAATTGATAATTTTTTCAATTTGAATCCATGGAAAACAAACATAACACAGATTGTGCTGTATAACAATAATGAGGGTGTAGAGATAGGTCTTGAATTTTAAAGATTTTATGTTCTTCACATCTTTTGAATTTTACAGAATTTTAGTTTAGAATTCAACTATATGTAACTAGTCAATTTAGGCATTGAGCGGTACTCAAGATGTAACAATGTTGTTACCACAATTTATTTTTAATTTTCATGTTTTGCATTAATGAGCGAGGTATGTCTTTTAAATTGGGATTGTCTAAAACTATTTAATGCAGGTATCAAGTTTCATGAAACAAATAGATATATATAGGATGAAGAAAGAATATAAAAGAGTACCAACAATCCTTTAATTAGTTTGTGGAGTTTGTACCTGGAACCCACAAAGTGGGAAGATAAGAGATTGAAAATCTCTCAGTGTGGTATTCAGTTTCAGTCGAGTTATCTCCAGATCCGACTAACTGAAACTAAAACAGCACCGAGCACCAAAATATAGACTAAAATAATAATATACGATTCCAATAAACTAGCTTCAACTATTATAATGGCATTACTCATTTTATAATTTGTATTTGATCTCTTGTTTATCGCAGATAATGAGATGATGCGGCCGTTTAAGATGGCACCAAATTTGAAGAACACCAAGCTTCATCCAAAGTATAGGAAAATTTTGCTCCGCGAGAAAATTAAATGTAAATCTAGATTTGAACAGTTTTAAAGTACTATTGGAGTAGATAAAGATAAAAAAATTATTAGATAAAATTGTGAACATAAGTTAAATCATCTAGTATTGAACAGTTTTATTAGCCAATTTGTTAGGCCCATAAATGTCCAAAGAGGCTCAGTTCGTGTATGAATGAGAAAACAAAATGGGAAACCGAACTATGCTACATGATTTTTTTTTTTACGATTTACATGGGTTTTTGTGCTTCTATTCCTATTTATAATGCTACATGGTCTGTTATGATAAATATGCTAAACCGAACTATGTGCTTCTGTTCATATTTGTGATTTAGTTTCTCATTCAATATCGGAAAATATTCAAATAGTAATTCTTTCTTTTGCTTGCTCTTCGTCTAATATTCACTTGTAAAATTATTGCCGTTTATTTCATTGAAAACTGAGTTGATTATTATAATACATAAAATGTTTAAATAAGTATATAGACTTCATTTCACTTGTAAAATTAATTGCTCTTCGGCTACTATAATTTGTAATACTATGAAGTATGAGCTATTAAATAATGTTACCTTGTAGATTCTTTTTTTTTTCTTCTTATTTGCATGATTGAAAAAAAATATAGACTTAGATTAGTTATCATTTAGTTGTTACCTCAATTCTCTAATATTGATCATGTTGATAATTAGTAGAAATGTAGAACATAAATTTTGAAAAGAAAAAAAAAACGCTATTTACAATAGCTTCTGCTATAACTACGCTATTCGCAATAGTTATTTTTTTGTCTCCCCGCTATGCTGCTATAATCGCTATTTAGAACCTTGGAAAAAAGTGAAAACAACAAAACGAACAGGAGGTAGTATGATTTCACAGAAAATTAAGTGTAAATTACAACAAAAATCGTAGAGTTGAATCATAAATTTTATGCGAATATGAACTTCCTCTTTCATTTTTAAGGCATTATATTATTTTTCAAAATTATTTTCAATATACAAATTTATCAAAGTTGAAGATATTTTTAAAATTTCCATTGAAACCCAAAATTTTTTTTAGAATAAAGGAGTTTGCTATATAAGTTGTTAAATTTGAACTTTGTGTAAAATTTCTCAATGCTCCACGGCAAATAGTTATTGTATTTAGTCATGTTTCAAAACTCCTCTTCATTTAAGCCCCGGAATAATTTGACATTCTTCGATCTCGCTCTTAATGTTTTTCTAAAAATTATTTCTTTAATATTCAGGACTTGGCGATATAAAGTTCTTAATTAATAATTTCAAATGACAAATTGAATTAAGAAAAACAATTAGAACTTGATAAAATTATTATGTCCAATAATTAAAAACCTTCGCAGAACAAATTTTTTAAGAAATAAACGCAATGAAATATCCGACCAAGTACAATAATCAGCAAAAAAAAAAAAAAAAAAACGAAAAAATGATCAAATGATCAAATGATCAAATATCTCAGAATGCCAGTGACTCCAATTGAACGCCAATCAAATTAAAAGATTTCACGCATCTCGTGTCTTCTTCTTCTACCGACCAAAATTGGGTTTTACCCTGTTGTTTCATTTCCGATCAAAGGAAGGGTTGCTTTAAAATCTGACCAAAGAACTTCTCCCCCACCGCCGCCACATTCTCTTCGTCCGACGCAACTCCTGCCTTTTTCCTCTCTACTCACAGCTCACTTCCTCTCTCAAGTGTCTCTTGCACTTCAACTGTTTGTCAGAATGCTCCTGAGGAGTATTGTTGCTACAAGCAGCTGGAATCACTTGTAAAAGAAGGCTGTCGGTGGGGTATGCAACGTTCTTAGAACTAAGTTGCAGGTTAGATCAAATAGGATCGATCTAAAGTAACAATTTAGAGTAATTTGAGTAAAATAGACAGAAAGGATAGAAAAACCAAAGAACGAATGCAAACAGCAATTCGTCTATTTCATTAGCAAAATTCATAAAAAGCTCTCAACAAACAAGTTTGCCTTATAAAGGCGATCCAAAACGTAAAAGAAAGTAAATCAAAATAGTAAGTAAATCTATGTGTTTATTCACGAAGAGACAACTCAGCAAGAAATACTGAGGTGGAATAAAAACTCAGCTGATGTGGAGAAACAACGCTACAAACTCTGAATTGTCAGAAACGATTCCTCAAGGAATCTTCTCCAGTTTCTTCTCCAGTTTCTTCTCTCCAGTCACAATGTCAGCCTTGAGAACACGCTGCCTTTCTGAACCCTGGGGACCACCTACAGCGCCCCTTTCATTTAACAACTCTTGCCCGCTTTGCTTGCCCCAACTGACCCAGATCTCTTCTTCTTCAATTAAACAATCTTCCCCAACGATAACTCCCAAATCAGGCAACTCTCGTTGCACTCCCTCCCCCTTAAGCAAATTCATGCCCTCATGAATGAAATTAGGAAATCGCTTGGTTATCTCTTCATAATCCTCCCAAGTGGCATCATCCTGAGATTGATTTTGCCACTTAATCAGCAATTGAGTCTGCGCTGCATTCTTCTTCTTCACCATGCGTCGGGCCAGAATTGATTGGGGTTCCAAATGACTAGCAAGGGTAGGGCCAGTAACAGGTAAGGTTGGAGAAGGTACTTGCTTATCTCCTAACTTCTTTTTGAGCTGTGAAACATGGAAAACGGGGTGTATCATTGAATTTTGAGGCAGGTTGAGTTTATACGCCACTTCCCCAATCTTCTGAATAATCTCAAAAGGGCCATAAAATTTGGAACTCAGTTTCTGATTTCTCATGCCTCAAACTGAAATTTGTCGATAAGGATGTAATTTTAAATAAACCCAATCTCCTTTAGAGAATTTCCTCTCACTTCTGTGTCGATTCTCAATCTTTCTCATTCTCTCCTGTGCCTTCTTCAAATTGTTCTTCAATTGTGCTAGAGCTGACTGTCTGTCTCGCATGACAATATTGACTGCTTCCACTTGACTCTTAGGAATGCTACCTAGAGCCAACTGAGGTGGTGGGTAACCATACAGTGCCTCAAATAGAGTGGATTTTATAGCACTGTGCCAGTTGGAGTTATACCACCACTCAGCCAAATGGAGATACTCTTTCCACCTTGTTTGCTTGTCAAAGACCATACCCCTTAAGTACTGTTCTAAGCATTGGTTCACCTTTTCAGTTTGACCATCAGATTGGGGGTGGTAAGCAGTTCCCATATTCAGTTTTACTCCTATTTTCAGCATTAACTCACTCCAAAATTTACTGGTAAACACAGGGTCTCTATCTGATACAATGTCAGTGGGTAGCCCATGGAGTTTATAGATATTTTCCGTGAATTCTTGGACCACACTAGAAGCTATATAAGGGTGTTTCAAGGGAATAAAATGAGAATATTTGGTCAACCTATCAACTACCACTAAGATTACCTCAAATCCCTTAGAGTTTGGTAATCCAGTAATGAAGTCCATACCGATACTGCACCATGCCTCCTTTGGAATTGGTAAAGGTTGAATGAGACCAGGTGAAGGTACATGCTCCCCTTTATTCAACTGGCAGTTAGGACACTGCTGCACATAGGTGTGTACTGTTTCCTTCATCAAAGGCCAGCAAAAGGACCTTTTTGCCTTAAGTTGCAGTAATACCCGAATGGCCACCTAAGCTAGAACCATGTAACTCCTGCAAAATTTTCTGCCTCCATTCTCCACTGGCACCCACACAAATTCTCCCTTTATACCTAATCAAACCCTGAAATTCTGTAAGATGATGTGTTGCTTCTTCTGCCCCTTTCTCCTTCAATTTTGTTCTCAACTCCTGCACCCATTCATCTCCCTCATAACTTTCTTTCAGCTCTTCTACCCATTTAGGTATCAACACACTCACCACTTTTAATTCAGCAGCTGGTACTACTGGTACTGTACTACCCTCCTCTCTTCTAGATAAGGCATCAGCAACTTTGTTCTCCACCCCCTTCTTATATTCAATTTTGTAAGTCAACCCTAACAACTTACTTAGTCCCTTGTGTTGCATAGAAGTGTTTACCCTTTGTTCAAGAAGATATTTAAGGGCAATCTGATCTGTCTTGATGATGAATTCTTGGCCCATTAGGTAATGTCTCCACTTTTGCACTGCTGTGTAAAGTGCCATCAACTCCTTCTCATAGGTGGAAAGTGCTTGGTTCTTAACTCCCAACTTCTTGCTCATAAATGCCACTGGTCTCTTAGATTGCATGAGAACAGCCCCTATTCCATCTTGGCTTGCATCTGTCTCCACAACAAAAGGTAAGGAAAAGTCTGGTAATTTGAGTACAGGGGCTTGCACCATAGCCTGTTTGAGCTGATCAAAAGCTTGTTGAGCTGATCTGTCCCACCTAAAAGCATTCTTTTTTAAGAGATTAGTCAAAGGTTTGGAAATGATGCCATAACCTTGAATAAACTTTCTATAATATCCAGTCAACCCAAGAAAACCCCTCAACCCCTTGATATTTTGTGGAACTGGCCATTTGACCATGGATTCAATTTTACTTGGATCAGTAGCAACCCCCTCTCTGGATATAATATGACCCAAATATTCAATTTTGTGGACCCCAAACTCACACTTGTTTTTCTTGATAAACAATTGATGATCTTTTAGTGTTTGTAGTACTGTTTCCAAGTGACTCACATGACTCTCTAAATCTTTACTATACACTAAAATATCATCAAAGAAAACCAACACAAATTTCCTCAAAAATGGTTTGAAAATGCTATTCATCAATGCTTGGAAAGTTGCAGGTGCATTTGTTAGCCCAAAGGACATAACAGTAAACTCATATAACCCTTCATGAGTTTGAAAAGCAGTTTTATGAATATCATTTTCATCCATTCTTATTTGATGGTAACCAGATCTCAAGTCCAATTTTGAAAAGTAATGAACCCCATTCAATTCATCCAATAAATCCTCAATGATTGGAATTGGAAATTTGTTTTTGATTGTTCCTTCATTCAGCCTTCTGTAATCAATACACATCCTCCACGTGTCATCCTTCTTTTTCACTAACAACACTGGTGAGGAATAGGCACTGACACTAGGTTGGATAAATTCCTTTTCCAACAGCTCCTGAACAATCTTCTCTACTTCTCCCTTTTGGTGATATGACATTCTATAGGGTCTCAGATTTACAGATTTAGCATCAGGACTTAGGTTAATTTTGTGGTCTACTGGCCTTTTAGGAGGTAGTTGTTGTGGTTCATCAAATAACAAGTTAAACTTCTCCAACACTTCTTTCACTTTGGGTTCAATACTTCTTACAGCTACACCACTCACCTCTTCTACTTTATACAAATGTGCCAAATAAACTTGATTTCCAATTTATTTTCCTTCTCAACATTTATGAGCCCTTCACAGATTTTTAACTCACTCTCCTTCTTCTCATTCAACAACTGAATTTCTTTCCCTTCATGTTCTACCACCAACATCCCTTTCATGAGATTCATCCTAATGTTTCCCAACCCAGCTATCCAGTCAACTCCCAGAATTAGGTCATACCCCTGTACTTCTAGAATTCTAAAATCATTGCAAAATGGATGCCCCTGGATAGTAAATGAGACATTCTTACAGGTGTTGTTGGTGATTAGTTGTTCTCCACTTGCACTTCTGACTAATAGGGTGGTTGTGGATGTGGTTGGCAATTTCAGTTCCTGGACTATGTGAGGATGTATGAAAGAATGTGTGGCACCTGTATCTACCAGAATCATTGTGGAGATATGACCAATCTGCCCCTTATATTTTGGTGTCTTGCAATTTCTTGTACCATTGCTTACACTAAGTGTGACTATTTCTTCTTCCTCAACAACCTCCTGGTTAGAGTATTTCACCAATTGGCTTCCCTCTTCTACTGCACCTTCTTCCCATTCTTCCTCATCTTCTCCTTCAAGAGTGTGCAGCCCTTTATTACATTTATGCCCCTGGCCCCACTTTTCATTACATCTAAAGCAAAGACCCAGTGCTCTCTTCTGATCCAGAGACATAGTGGTCTGAATTTTTGGTGGAGACTTGAAATTTGATGGATTCTCTGGGTTCTTTCTAAAATTTCCTTCAATGGCTCTAATTGGTCTAAAACTGATGCTATTTTGTGGTTTGTAATTTGGCTGAATTGGAGGTTTAAGGAAATTGGATTTTCTGTCAGTGGGTCCCACTACTACCTCTAGCTCCAAGGCTAGGTTGAAAGCCTCATTTAAGGATTGGGGTTTAAACAAATTCATTGAGTTTTGGATTTCCTCCTTTAGCCCACAAATGAAACTCCATACAAAGAAATATTCGTTTTTAATACCAGTTTCAATCAATAATCTGGCCTTAGCCCTTTGGTACTCCCTTATGTACTCATCTACTGAACTGTCTTGTTTTACCCTTTTAAATTGCACTACACAGCATTAACCAAGGCTGGCCATGTCGGATTCGGGTGCTCAACCCGGTAACAGCTATACCATTCAGCCGCATCTCCAGTGAAATTTCTCGTAGCTATTCCCACCTTGTACCCCTCTGCAGTTTGATAGTAATTAAAATAGAAATTACTATGTTCTAACCATTCACTAGTCTTGCTCCCATCAAAAACAGGTAATTCAATGTGAGGCATGAAGCCCCGAGGTTGCCGATCAGGATCTGGAGGTCGGTTTGGTCTTCTGGCATCACTATGTGCATCAGGATCAAGGTAAGAGGTGAGTCAGGCCTCTCTTCTTCTTTGTCACGAGATATACGATCTGTGCGATAGGCTTGATTACTATTCTGGCCCGTGTCACCGTGCTTATCCAACATCATGGATTTCATCATTCCCATAAACTCTCTAAACTCAGTTTTTAGAACATTCATCTGATTAGTTTGTTCTTGAAACTGAGCTTGGATCCGTTCATCTCTGGTTTGTTGAGAGTACTGAGCATCGCGAGCAAACTGAGTGAGCCTATCATTCATGGACATCAAATCTAGTGCGACCTCTTCAGGTGGCTCGAGTGTGCGCTGTGTTTGTTTTGGCGGCATCTTCCCGGATGTAGTGAAACCTGGCTCTGATACCACAACTGCAACGTTCTTAGAACTAAGTTGCAGGTTAGATCAAATAGGATCGATCTAAAGTAACAATTTAGAGTAATTTGAGTAAAATAGACAGAAAGGATAGAAAAACCAAAGAACGAATGCAAACAGCAATTCGTCTATTTCATTAGCAAAATTCATAAAAAGCTCTCAACAAACAAGTTTGCCTTATAAAGGCGATCCAAAACGTAAAAGAAAGTAAATCAAAATAGTAAGTAAATCTATGTGTTTATTCACGAAGAGACAACTCAGCAAGAAATACTGAGGTGGAATAAAAACTCAGCTGATGTGGAGAAACAACGCTACAAACTCTGAATTGTCAGAAACGATTCCTCAAGGAATCTTCTCCAGTTTCTTCTCCAGTTTCTTCTCTCCAGTCACAATGTCAGCCTTGAGAACACGCTGCCTTTCTGAACCCTGGGGACCACCTACAGCGCCCCTTTCATTTAACAACTCTTGCCCGCTTTGCTTGCCCCAACTGACCCAGATCTCTTCTTCTTCAATTAAACAATCTTCCCCAACGATAACTCCCAAATCAGGCAACTCTCGTTGCAGGGTACCCCTCACTATTGAAGACGCTCTTTGATTTTTTAACCGCCTGTTGGCCAAAAGAACCTGACACCGTCCATTTTCGAGAAGCAATTCTAAGGTAACCATGGTAACCCCTCCTGTGCCAGTTCCTTTAGGTTCTTTGTATCTAGGCCACAAATTTATCACCTTCATACATTATTGTGACTTTTTATTTTCTTTCCTCAGATTCTGGGTCCTGTATTTGGTACAATTTAGGAGTATTCTAACCGTGCACACAAGTTGCTTGATAAAATGTCCCAAAGAGACAATACAGTATGGGTTCAATTATTTGAGCCTTTCCATTGGGAGGTATCATTTAGCTTTCATTTTCTAAATGGTGAAGTAACACTTAAAACCTATCAATTAATTGCAGTTGTTAACCATATATATAAGTTAGTATGCAACTTTGTCGTGTATCTAAATTGTGGAAAATTAGAAGCAAAAAGACCATATGTGAAGCTGAATTCTTTACGAAGGAAATAGCGATGTTGGTTTTAAACCATCAACCAGTTTAGTAGCGTTGAATCAACAAATAAGAGAATGAGAACACATTAAGTGTACCATTCTGAGGAATACATCTAATTTATTTGAATATTTACTAGCTAATGAGGTAATTAGGGTTCTGATAGTTCTCTCTCCCTCTGTTCTTATTTTTTTTTTTTTTTGAGAAAAGGCACTAAGGTCCATTGTATTACCAGAAAAACAGTATTTGCAGCAGTTAAGTCCTAAGTAGTTCCCTCTGCTCCCAGAATAAAAGCTCAAACAGTGTAGAAGGTCTCACCAACTCAACACTTGCTTCACAGATGGAACTGTCAGCTAATGACTACTACCATACCAGGTATAGGAGTCATGACAGTTCTAGTTTCAGCCCCACACATTTTGCATTGTGGACCCTACCTTTTAATAAAACTCAAACCCTTAACTATGCTATATCACAAGATTATTCACATCGTATCAAGTATTCTCTTAAGCATAATTTCTTTATGAACAGGTTATAGTCTCAGTTGCAATCAAGGACTCCAATATCAGGTTCTTTTGCTATTGAGCTGATCAAGTTTGGTACCGGTTATCTCACTGTGCAAGCACACTATCTGCTGCCACAAATCCAATTTGTAAGGTTAATTTTGATCTTTAGATTTCTTTTGTTTAATTATCTCCAGGAGGAGTAATTAGTTTGTTGGGACATAAATTATGATGGTATTAGAATTCTTATTCGTAATTTGTGAGAGGCATCGACTCTGGTATTGTACCAACCTGGAAAAATTCATCTATTTGTGTTTGACTATTTGCGTTGTGTATTACTATTAAGCAAAGGGTGGACATCACGTACTGGATTGATGCCTAACTAGTATTGTTCTGTTACCTATATAGCCTTTGTCATGTTATGCAAAATTTATTAACCATTCTTTCATTTATATTTTGTAGGGAATGTATTGATGAATTTTTAGTACACCATTATAGTTGAACAAGGGGGGTCAGCCCATATTCTGAGGCTACCAACAGCCTCAACTGAACCATCTCCAAGCGGAGTTGTAACCATTACATGCCATTACCATGGGGACCCGCCAGTTGGAATTACTTGTAAAAGAACATTATCGGTCGGGCACTCTTACTATTAAAGATGCTCTTCACTTTTTTGATCGCTTGCTGGCTGCTAAGAACCCGGCACCGTCCATCTATTCCTTTACCCAACTCTTTACAGCCTTAACTCGTATGAAGAACTCAAACAGCCATTATGCAACTGTCTTATCACTTTTTAACCGCTGGACCCAATCTAAAGGGGTCTCACCGTCACCCAATGGGGTCACCTATAGTGTCTTGATCAGCTACTGTATAAGAATGAATCGGCCGAGACTAGGCTTGGTTTTCTTGGGGCGGTTTATTAAGGGCGGGCAGAGAGCGGAACCTAACATCTTCAATCCACTACTTAAGGGCCTTTGTTATGAGAATAGGATTAGTGAGGCCTTAGCCATGGCGTTCAATAAAATTCCTAAGCTTGGCTGCACACCGAACTTGATCTCCTACAGCACTGTTAGTGATGGCCTTTGTAAAGAAGGCGATGTGAGTAAAGCATTTAGTTTGTTTGAGCGAATGTTTCAAGAGGGTATTGCACTAGATGTAGTCACATACAACTCGCTGATTAATGGCCTGTGCAAGGACGGAGATACTGAGAAGGCAAAGGAACTACTGTCCTACATGGTTTCACGAGGACCTAAACCTAATGTTGTGACCTATACTACTCTCGTGGATGGGTTGTGCAAGAAAGGGCAATTGGGCAAGGCAGTGGAAATGCTCCAGTCCATGGTTTCTAGAGGACATGATCCCAATGTTGTGACTTATAATACCATCATTGATGCACTTTGCAAGGAGGGTGAAACTGAAAACGCAGAAGAGTTGCTATGTAATATGATTTCTATATGTACAATTCCTGATGTTCGTACCTATAGTACACTTATAGATGGGCTCTGCAAAATGAACAAAGTAGAGAAGGCAAAGAAGTTGCTGAATGAGATGATTTCAAAGGGAATATTGCCTGACACTGTGACTTGCACTATCATTGTGGATGTAGTTTGCAAGAGGGGGGAACCTGGCAGGGCAGAGAAAATATTGTATCTTATGCTTGATAAAGGTGCCACACCTGATCTTATCACATATACTAGTGTTATAAATGGATATTCTAAGCTAGGCTGTTGGAAAGAGTCGATTAGGGTTTTCAAGGATATGATTGATCGAGGCTTTTGCCCGATGAGGTTACTTATAGATCAATGATGGATTCTTTGTGCAAACAAGGACAAAGCAAGGAAGCTGAAAAGTTGCTCGACTTAATGGTAAGGGGAGGTATAAAACCAGGTGTTGTATCATATAGAATTTTACTTATCGGCTATGCAAATTATGGCACTATCGATGATGTGATGAATATCATAGATAGAATGCATCTCAATCATGTAGTGCCAGATCTCTCGACTTACACTTCCTTGCTCAAAGCATATGCTAAGAGCAGAAAAGTAGACGCAGCTGTGAGTGTGCTGAATAGAATGAAGCAAGAAGGGGTGAAACCAGATTTAGCTGCCTCTGCACCGGTTTTAGAACTACTTTTGAAAATGGGACGAGATGATGATGCGAGAGATCTCATGGAGCAGACAATTAGTAAGACTAATGATTAAAGTGCTGAGTTTGGTTGAAGATTGCTTTTTTTAATCTAGGTAATCATTTTATGTACTTGGGCATTTCACTACTCTAATTAACTGAAGGGCTTGTACTGCTGGACAGCATATTTCTCTATTAACGGATTTGGTTGATGTTTAATTCTCTGTGAAATGATCTTTGATCCATTATTTGATTTCACAAGTTAATGTATATCATCCTCCCAACTTGTATTTTATATTCTATAAATTGGGTTCATTTTGTGCGATCCCCTACAACTACAAGTTTACATAATAAAGAGGGCTCCAATTAAACGTTGGTATTTGCCAACTAAGCAGACAGGTCAATATGATGTGCTCCATTAAGTATCAATGCCACTGGATGTCTTAGTAAGTACTGCAGAGTCGTTTTATTACAAGTTGTAGTAGAAATGAGACTTTGTGAAATATTTGTTCAATTTGATTTGTTCTGCTGAGAATTAGTACTTTAGTTGTTTAACATTTTGTTAGCCTTTTGACTTAAAATATGCTTTTTGTAACTTTTGCATCCTTGGAATGAATATGTTTGCTAATTAAGTTATTGTTTTAATGTGTGCTTTCTATTTACTTGATTATGCTTGGAATGAACCAGCCAGCTAGTATTTGCTGTTTAATATTGCTTTGGTATGTAAATTTGGTTGGTTGTCATTGCTAGTAATTACAAATGTTGGTTTGTAAATGTTGTGTTTACAATGGGAAGAGTCTTTACAAATTATGACATTGTCATATTCTGGTAAAATCCAATTCGATTTGCTTTGGAGGGCTAGGGTTTTTTCTTTGGAGGACTTGGTCTTTATGAATTTTACACTGGTTTACATTTCCATAGTATGTACAGAGTGCAATTTTTTTATTTTTTTTAATTTGCTTTGGAGGGATAGGTTTTTGTAATTTGCTTTTTAATTTGTTGTTTTATATGTTTCAGAATTTTGCACTGCTTCACAATTGAGTAGCTGGTTGCCTTAATATTTGGATGCCATTCCTCTTCGGTGCTTACCTCAGTAGAACTTGCCTTTTGATCCAATTGACGTGCCAATACCACTGGTACCACTATTATTAGCTAGATGAGAAGGGTTGTAATGTGTTTCAGTTATAAACTACTTAAGCTTTATGTTTTGATGCCTTTAATAAGATAGGAGAATATTGGTGTTTTCAGTCTTAGTTGGTACTGGCTAAAGTCTTCATGTTTGGACCGGTCGTGAATTGGACCATCTTGGTAGCCTTTTATTCAGAAAAAAAGTTTGTACCAGTTATGCTTTCTAAATTGCTTATTTGATTTTGACCGGTCATGATTCGTGATTTGTGGTCGTGGATTATTTTCTTTTGTGAGAATGCAAAGGAAGCATCATGTTACAAGATGACTGCAAATTTAGACAGTAATTATTTAATGCATAGTTTTCTACATCTTTTCAGTCTTGACGTATGGTACCATTATGATCATAATGGGCCGAATAACACTAAATTTATCCCTGAACCAAATTCGAACTTAATTAACCCTATAATTGGCTAAAAAAAATGCAGTATAACATGCACGATAACATAGTTAGCACTTAGCACTGTAACAGGTACAAGATCAGCAAAGCTCCTTTGTTTTGATAAAAGAAAAAGAAAAACGTAATGTAACAGGAAGGAATCATGCCGACCTGTGGGCCCAAATGATTTGTACTGGCTCTTTTTTCGTGACCTTACGGTACATTAGTTGGGACAATTCATATCAGTCGTGTCATGTTTGCCTTTTTTTTAGCGTGGACCAATTATGATTCATACCGGCACCTTTTTTTGTGACCTTATGGCTAACTGGTCAGGGATGAATCGTACCGGTCGTGTTACGTTGGAATCATGACTCTTAGCACAAGCTGTCATGATTTGTACTGGCTCATTTACAAAAATGAAAACTTTTCAGTATAAAGAAAATAGTTTTGATTTACAAAAATGAAAGCACGAATGAATCATATGATGTGTTTAACTTGCTATTTGATCCCTCACAACATCTACTATAATCAAAATGAAGTATTTCCGCATTTAATCGTCGAACATATATGATATAATTCTTCAATTTGGTTGTTGCACATTCAACATTCTTACAAAGAAAATTTATTTGACGAGTAAAATTAACAAACTTGAAAAGTAAAGTTAATGTAAGTTTAAAACTTAATTTCAAAGCTCATTCAATCATATTTAAACCACCAACCCAAATTAATAGGTTTAATGTGTTCAACTTTTTTTTTATGATTTAACTTCATGTTAAATCTATTAATTTGAACTGAATGGATTAATTTATTGTTCGAAACTGATCCAGTAAATCATAAATGAGGAGGGTTCCAATACCTCATGTTTTTCATATCTCATATTTCAAACCTTTGTTTTTAGGTTAAAATTGTCGATTCGAATTGCTCAACCTGATATCCATACTAAGGATGTGATCGGAAACAAAATAAGTAAGAAAAGAATAGAAAGAATAGAATGGACATGATTTCAAATTGAAATTTTAAGATCGGCTAAACTATTTTCTCAGAACGAATTCATTCTCAGTAATCTTATAGTTACCCTTAAATTTCTTTCAATTTACAAATAATGCCATTAACACCTAGCTTTAGGGTTTAATTTGGTAAGAGAAAGGAAACCAAATTTTTTTTTGACAGTAGATAGGAAGAAGAACGGAGAAGAAGAAGTAAAACATACTTTGTCGGAGCAAATAAGAAAGCGACTCGCACCCTCTAATCGGAAATTCTCGCCACTTCACGCAGAGCAAACAGGGAGAAGGAAGGGTTTTGCGTCACTTCATGTGGTTCCGTACATTTCTCGCCAAATACCTTCGTTTTGACGTGGATTTCCCGACGGGATTTCGAAGGAGAAAAGTCGCGCGAATTCCTCTTTTTCCTTCGTCGCCTCTGTTTCCGATTAGATAAGCGACACGAATTCTAATTCTATTTCTTATTTACGCAACTTCACTCCTTTCCGATCAGAGGGTAAATTATACTTGAAGATGAAATTTTATAATTTTTGAAATTTGTTTACTATTTTTAAGATAGGTACAAAATCACTGTTTCAAAACAGTTCAAAAACTGTGATTTTCTACTCATCTTTAAAAATAGTAAACAAATTTCAAAAATTATAAAATTTCATCCCAAAGTATTTTTTAATATAGATATCGTGTTTAGCGGTTCGGATTGACAGTTTGAATTTTAAAAACAAAGATATGAAATATGAAGTATGATGAGGTATGAAAGACATAAAGTATTGGAACCCTCCTCATCATAAATTTATTAACAATTTATCTTGATTAGTTTAAACTCATTATAACTTTACTCAAAATAAAAATAAAATAATACATTAAAAATTAAGGATTGAAATAGATGTTTGATTGATGTGAACAAAATTGTGATAACAAAAAGTCAGCATCTGAATCTGCTAATAATAATGGTTAATCAACTTTGTTGTAAATCAAAATATAAAATGAAATAAAGTCCGAGTTTAAAGGCAATCAAATTTTCGACCAAGTACAATGAATAATAATAATAATAATAATAATAAGTAGCAAAAAAAAAAAAAAAGATAATGGTCTCCTGCGCAAATCAAAGTAAATTAAGACGTCAAATTGTCGAGGTAATCTGACTTCAAAAAAAAAAAAAAGTGAAGGTATCGCATCTTTGGAATTCACATTTTTGCACGGTCTCAAAACCCAAATAATACTGGCCCTGCTATAGTCCGAATCTCAAAGCGGCTGAGAGTAAATCTCAAACCGTATTGCCATATTGGAGAGGATACTCTTCCGCGTCTTTGTCCCACCGACTAGATTGGGTTTACTTGGTTGTTTTAAAATCGAACGAAAGTATCGCTCTCAGTGCCACACTGCCGCCTCATTCTCCTGTCTTCCGACCTAAACCCCCACTCTCAGCTCATCTCCTCTCTCAACTCTCACTTACACTTCAACTGTTTGTCAAAATGCTTCTCAGAAGTTTTGTCGCTCCAAGCAGCCTGCTGGTCGAGCACCCTCACTATTGAAGACGCTCTTTGATTTATCAACTGCTTGCTGAACGCAAGAAACTGTCACCCTCCATCTTCTAGAAGCAATTCTAAGGTAACCACTCATCTTGCACTTGAACATTTTGGGGTCCTCTGGGCGTGCACGTTAGCTGCTTGATAAAATGTCCCAAAGAGACATTACACTATGGATTCAATTTTTTTAACCTTTCTGTTGGGAAGTACCATTTAGATTTCATTTCCCAAACGGATAAATAACACATAAAACCAATTAATTGCAGTTGTGAATCTGGATTTATTTTAAGAAGGAAATAGGGATTTAGGTTATGAACCACAACAACCAGTTTAGTAAGGTTGAATACAAAAATATTAGAGGACGATAGAAAACTAAGAGTACCATTCTGAGGGATACATCTACAATTGTATTTATGAGTTATTAGGGTTCTGATAGTTCTTAGGATCTGTGCAGGTTACCTCACAGCATCTAAACATAGTTTGAATGTTACAAGCATAATGGTGACATTATATTTTAATGAATCAAGTAAGGCAATTTATTATTAGATCAAATATTCTCTTAAGAAAAATTTCTTTATGAGCAGGTTACAATACCAGTTCCAGTCAAGCACTTAATTCTCAGGTTCTTTTGAGCTGATCAAGTTTGTACCGGCATGTACTGGTCATCACTGTGCATGCACACTATCTGCTGCCACAGATCCAATTTGTAAGGTTAATTTTGATCTTCAGATTTCTTTTGTTTAATTATCTCCAGGAGGAGTAATTGGCTTGTTGGGACATAAAATTGGGCTGGTATTAGAATTCTTATTCGTACCAAATCTGGATACCTAACCTTTTATATGGTGTAGGAATTATTTCTAGTATCCTCAACATAGCACCAACATGTAAATTGGAAAAAACAAAAACACAAAAAGACTATCGAGCTCAAACATTAATTAAGTTAATAGGTACTTCTCTATTTAGCCTTTTGCTACATTTAGTATGATAATGTGATTTATTATTTTCAAGTTTTGAGTCTCGTGTTGCTTCTTGATTCCTTACCTGCTCACTGACCAAATCTCTAACCAGAACAAAATGATCGAAATGCCCTTCAGGAAGTGCCCAACTTGACCTTCAGTGCACTCAACCTAGCCCATCTTAGTACAGATAAGAAATACAAGGAACATGAAATTGTATTACACAGAAAAGGCATTTGGTAGTACCCAGCAGTACCTACCTAGAAAACTTCATCTATCGGTAGCTGATCTGATTGAAATTGTACCAACCTGGAAAGCATCACTATTAAGCAAAGGTGCACATTACGTGCTGGACTGATGCCTAACTAGTACTGTTCTGTTACCTTTAGACTTTGTCATGTTATGCAAAATTTATTAACCATTCTTCATTTATGTTTTGTAGGGAATGTATTGATGAATTTTTAGGACACTATTATAGTTGAACAAAGGGGGTCACCTCATTTCTCAACTGAACCATCTACAAGTGGAGTTGTGACCAATTCCAACACATGCTCATGGTGACACGCCAGCTGGAATCACTTGTAAAAGAACGTTGTCGTTCGGGAACCCTTACTATTAAAGATGCTCTTCAATTTTTTGATCGCTTGTTGGCCACTAAGAACCCGAACCCATCCATCTATTCCTTTAATCATCTCTTTACAGCCTTAACTCGTATGAAGAACTGCAACAACCATTATGCAACTGTATTTTCACTCTTTAACAGCTGGACCCAACCTAAAGGGGTCTCAACCTCACCCGATGTCTGCACTTATTGTATCTTGATTGCCTACTGTATCCGATTGAATCGGCCGAAACTAGGCTTGGTTTTCTTAGGGCAGTTTATTAAGGGTGGCCAGAGAGCTGATGCTAGGATCATCAATCCACTACTTAAGGGCCTTTGTTATGAAAATAGGTTTAGTGAGGCCGTAGCCATGGTGTTGAACAAAATGCCTAAGCTGGGCTGCACACCTGACGTGATCTCCTACACCACTGTTATTGATGGCCTTTGTAAAGAAGGTGAAGTGAGTAAAGCATTTAGTTTGTTTGACCGAATGCTCTCAAAGGGTATTGCACCAGATGTATTCACGTACAGCTCACTGATTGACGGCCTTTGTAAAGAAGGCGCAATTAGTAAAGCATTTAGTTTGTTTGAGCGAATGCTCTCAGAGGGTATTGCACCAGATGTAGTCACATACAGCTCACTGATTAATGGCCTGTGCAAGGAAGGAGATATTGAGAAGGCAGAGGAACTGCTCTCCTACATGGTTTCTAAAGGACTTAAACCTGATGTTGTGACCTATACTACTCTCGTGGATGGGTTGTGCAAGAAAGGGCAATTGGGCAAGGGAGTGGAAATGCTTCAGTCCATGGTTTCTAAAGGACATGATCCCAATGTTGTGACTTATAATACCATCATAAATGCACTATGCAAGGAGGGGGATACTGAAAATGCGGAGGAGTTGCTGCATTATATGATTTCCAGAGGTAAGGATCCTGATGTTCAAACCTACAGTACTCTTATAGATGGGCTTTGCAAGATGAACAAATCAGAAAAGGCAAAGAAGGTGCTGAGTGAGATGGTTTCAAGGGGAATATTACCTAACACCGTGACTTGCACTATAATTGTGGATGCACTTTGTAAGAAGGGGGAAACTGATAGGGCAGAAAAACTACTATATGATATGCTTGATCAAGGTGCCACACCTGATCTCATCACATATACTAGTGTTATAAATGGATATTCTAAGCTAGGCTGTTGGAAAGAGTCGATAAGGGTTTTCAAGGATATGATTGATCGAGGCTTTTTGCCGGATGAGGTTACTTATGGATCAATGATGGATTCTTTGTGCAAACAAGGACAAAGCAAGGAAGCTGAAAAGTTGCTCGACTTAATGGTAAGGGGAGGCATAATACTAGGTGTTGTATCATATAGAATTTTACTTATCGGCTATGCAAATTATGGCACTATCGATGATGTGATGAAAATCTTAGATCGAATGCAACTCAATCATGTAGCGCCAGATATCTCGACTTACACTTCCTTGCTGAAAGCATATGCAAAGAACAGAAAAGTAGATCAGGCTATGTGTGTGTTGAACAGAATGAAGCAAGAAGGGGTGAAACCCGATTTAGCTGCCTCTGCACCAGTATTAGAACTGCTTTTGAAAATGGGGCGAGACGAAGATGCAAAAGTTGTCATGGACCAGACAATTGGTAAAACTAATGATTGAAGTGCTGAATCAGATTGAAGATAGCTTATTTGAATGTAGATAATCAATTTATGTAATTTGGGAAGTTTGTTACTATATTAAATGAAGTACTTCTATTGCTTTGCTCAATATTTCTCTTATTCTGGATATTTTCTTTATTCTTTTTCACGTTCTTTCTTTTTTTGTAATATTTTATTTATTTAATTTGCATTTTGTACTATATTTTTCTTTGTGATTTTATTGACTTTTTACATGCAGTTGTGCTGCATCTGACTTGCTGATGCTGATTCAGTACTTACTAGGTATACAAGTAGTGGTACCTGGCAGATACTCACTAGACCTTTAGCCTTTCATATGAAGTTGTTGTTATGAGTACTTGCATTGACAATTGAATTATGAATTCCAAATGCTGAACCATGCAAAACTTGCTCAATTTGGAAAAATTTACAAGATTTATTTGAGAGAATTGAGAACCTTGAGAAATGGGGAAAGGGTTGTCCATAAAGTTGAAACCCAATTAAGCTTTTGCCCTTTTATAGTTTATGTTGTGTGCTTGCTAGTAACCGTTAGTGCATGTGCAGGCTAGGTCAGCCTCACTAATCTTGACTGTGATTTTTATCTTCACGGGACTGCCGAGCATGGCCATGGAGTGCAGCTTGAAATTAATAATTGAAGGCACGTTCCTCTGTATTTAAGTGCCACATCAATTGATGTGAATATCAACTTTTTCTTTGGGAAATCCCCTGACTGTGCTCAAAACTTGTTCCATGAATCCTCTGTATTAAGTGCCGCATCACTAATCTTTAATTCCGTTGCTTTTTTTTTTGAAGGACAGCTGGCCAGTAGCCGGCTGTCAATATATTAATAAGAAAAAGTTATGTACATAGTGCTATATAAGTGTACAGCAGTTTAACTAGTAAATAAAACACTAAGCCACCCTGTGAATGTTCGCGAGTGATCAGCCGTAGCCATTCTTCCTCTTCCTCTTGTCCTCTCAACAATTGGCTCTCCAGAGTAGTGCTTCTTGTGCGGCTTCATTTATTAACACGTGCACCTGTTTTCGCTCTTGAGAGAATATCCTCCGATTCCTCTCCTTCCATAGAGTCCAGACCCCTACTGCCCACGCACCATCCCATTCTTTTTTGGCCTGACCATGCAGCAATTCCCGTTTGCCCCACCATAGCTGAATAGTGGAATCATCCGTATTTGGCGTTCCCATGTTCAAAGTTGCCATGAGGCCCCACCAGAAGGCGACCGCCGTAGTGCAATGCCCAAATAAATGATCCCTCGATTCGAGTGTATTTGTTGCACACATAGCACATTCCAAGCTTACCTGACAACCTCTTGTTGTGAGCACCTCCCTGGTCAGAAGCTTGTCATTTAGCAGTAACCAGCAGAATACCTTAACCTTCATTGGTATTCGGATTTTCCACAAGATATGGTAAAATGCGCAGCGAATCCCCCTTCGGTGTAGCATTTTGTATGCTGAGGCTGTGGTGAAGGTTTCGGCCGCCGTTGCTTTTGCTTTGATGACTTGAATAATCCATTGCTTCTGCGACCAACCATTTGTTACTTGTTACAAACATAGTTTTTTTGGCCGGGTCTTTTTGTACCGCAACGTTATGATATATTTCATCATTAATTCCCTTAGATTTTTAAGGCTATTAATTTTATTATTATGAAATTGTATATTGTATGAGCTCAGGTTGATATAATTTAACAAATAAAGTTTGTTAGTTCAAAGAGTATATTTTGCTAGGAAGAGAGTAATTATTCCTTCCATTCTGTTCTATACCTTTTCTTTTTTGTTTTCTCTCTTTTGTGAATTTGGAGCTTAATTATTCGAAAACATATTGGGATCGTTGAAGAATGTGGTTTTGAATTATTGGGAATTTAGTAGGCTTTACTGTAATTAATAATCTAAAAGAATATTGTATATAAAACTTTATGTAGAGTTGGAAGATATATAGAGGTTGGAGAGCAATAGGAGCTCAACTAGCTCTAATCTAACCGAAATTTTTAGTCATAGTAAATAGAAAAAAGTTAAAAATGGAAAATGACAAGAAGAACTTTTAAAAATGATAAAGCAGGTGTACAGTATAGCGTCCCATCCGGACGCCATGCCATACCCAGCCCCCACCAAACTAAAAAAAAAAAGAACTTAAAGTGGGACAATATAATATCTACCAAAATCAGAAAAAAAACAAAAAATTAAGTAGAACGCCATATCAACATCTAAAATCAGAAAAAATTGAAAATAAAAATAAAAGTTGGATGCCATGTCAACTTGAAATGTTTGATTCATTTATTTATGTTGTTTTGTTGAAATTGATTTTCATTTATTCTCGAACTGCTATGGTCTTTAATGACAAGTTGGCTATTGCTCTTGCGGGGCTGATTCAGGTATAATATGAGCGAATACTGTACGAATTTGATGGAGGTATTTTTGTATCCGATTTAATTTGAATTTAATCTTGCTTATATTCTATCATTACTTGTTAAATATTAACCTTATTCATATTCTATATTTTTAATCGTTAAAATTAATGGACAACAAACTAATAATGAATAATTATCAAATAAATTAACAATTTAATTTAATCCAAAAATATACGAACCAAACAATATATTATTTTAAGAACATCGTGTACATAATATAAAAAAATTATACAAAAAATATAATTAAATAAAATTTTATAAAACCTATTTTCTCATTAAATAAAATTAGTTGGATTGTTTGTGAATTAGGATTATCCATACTATTTATTGCTTTCTATTTGTTTGGGAAGGCAACCAAGTAGTGTATCATAGCCGTACTATCCCGCTGTGTTTCAGCGTACTGTGTTTAGGCATGTCAACAGTCAACCGTACGTCGTTAAATAGATTAAAGTTTCTATTTTTTATGAGACGAGTAGTTAAATAGATTATTTGTTAACAGTCTACCGTCCGTCGTTTATTTATATTGTGTGTCATAAAGTAAATATTTTTCAAAACTTATCACTCAATTTATTTTTTGAAAAAAACATTGTATGTAAAAATTTACTAGTATTAAATTGACATAGAACAAGTTTATTGTGAAATAAAAAAATATTGCGAAATAAGTACAACACAAAAATCATAGAGTTGAATCATAATTGTCGATGCGAATACAAACTTCCTCTTCCTCTTTTGTTTTCAAACATTATATTATTTTTCAAAACTATTTGCAATATACAAATTTATCCAGAAAACCCAAATTTCTATCCAAGTTGAAGAGATTTTCATCAATACTAAAATTTGCATGAAAACTCAAAATTTTCTTTGAAAATAAATAAAAGTTCGCTAAATGGTTAAATTTTTTCTTGAAGATTATTTCCTTAATTCATGACTTGATTATGTAAGGTTCTTAATTAGTTAATAATTTTACAGGACAGGTTGAATTAAGAAAAACAACTAGAACTTGATAAAATTATTATGTCCTGAAAAACTCATTAAACAAATTTTTTTTAAGAAATAGACGCAATCAAATATCGGACTAACTACAATAAGCAGCGAAGGGTTTTTGCCAGAATCCAGTGACTCCAATTAAACTTGTTGTTTCATTTCCGATAAAAGGAAGGGTGCTTTTATAATTGAACCAAAGTAGCAGCACATGCAATAATGTACTTGGTACTTCTCCTTCTCCTCCCCACTGAACAAAATTAGTCCGTCTTTCTCTCCTCTAAAAAAAAAAAAATAATGTTCTCCAGCGCAAATCAAAGTAAAAGTCTCGCATCTGGGTTTACCTTGTTGCTTGCTTGTTTTAAAATCGGACCAAATTACCCCTCTACTTCTCCCCTACTCAAATAAATTAGTCTCTCTCAAATCTCTCTTGCACTTTAACTGTTTGTCTCATTGCTTCTGAGAAGTTTTTTTGTCGTTCCAAGCAACTGGAATCACTTGTAAAAGAAAGCTGTTGGTCGGGCACTCTTGGATTTATCAACCGCCTGTTGGCCGCAAGAACCTGGCACTCTCCATCTTCTAGAAGCAATTCTAAGGTAAACACCGATCTGCCACCTGAATGAACCATCTCCAACTGGAGTTGTGACCATTTCAAATACATGGCCTAATTAATTGTAAATAAATTAATTAGGCCATAAAGTGTGCTGATTTTATGCCTAATTAATTGTAATTGGTTTGTTGGGATATAAATTATGCTGGTATTAGAATTCTTATTCGTAATTTATGAGAGGCATCGACTCTGGTATTTGTACCAACCTGGAAAATTCATCTATTTGTGTTTGAGTATTTGCGTTGTGTATTACTATTAAGCAAAGGGTGGACATCACGTACTGGATTGATGCCTAACTAGTATTGTTCTGTTACCTATAGCCTTTGTCATGTTATGCAAAATTTATTAACCATTCTTTCATTCATGTTTAGTAGGGAATGTATTGATGAATTTTTAGGACACCATTATAGTTGAACAACGGGGCTCAGCCCATATTCTGAGGCTACCAACAGCCTCAACTGAACCATCTCCAAGGGGAGTTGTAACCATTACATGCCATTGCCATGGGGACCCGCCAGTTGGAATTACTTGTAAAAGAACGTTATCGGTCGGGCACTCTTACTATTAAAGATGCTCTTCACTTTTTTTATCGCCTGTTAGCTGCTAAGAACCCGGCACCGTCCATCTATTCCTTTAACCAACTCTTTACAGCCTTAACTCGTATGAAGAACTCAAACAACCATTATGCAACTGTCTTTTCACTTTTTAACCGCTGGACCCAATCTAGAGGGGTCTCACCGTCACCCGATGTTTGCACCTATAGTGTCTTGATAAGCTACTGTATCCGAATGAATCAGCCGAGACTAGGCTTGGTTTTCTTGGGGCTGTTTATTAAGGGCGGGCAGAGAGCTGAACCTAACATCTTTAATCCACTACTTAAGGGCCTTTGTTCTGAGAATAGGATCAGTGAGGCCATAGCCATGGTGTTTAATAAAATGCCTAAGCTTGGCTGCACACCTAACGTGATCTCCTACAGCACTGTTATTGATGGCCTTTGTAAAGAAGGTGAAGTGAGTAAAGCATTTAGTTTGTTTGAGCGAATGCTTTCAGAGTGTATTGTGCCAAATGTAATAACATACAGCTCACTGATTCATGGCCTTTGTAAAGAAGGCGCAATTAGTAAAGCATTTAGTTTGTTTGAGCGAATGCTTTCAGAGGGTATTGCTCCAGATGTAGTTACATACAACTCATTGATTGATGGCCTTTGTAAAGGAGCCACAGTTAGTAAAGCATTTAGTTTGTTTGACCAAATGATTTCAAAGGGTATTGTGCCAAATGTAGTGACATACAACTCACTGATTGACGGCCTTTGTAAAGAAGGTGCAATTAGTAAAGCATATAGCTTGTTTGAGCGAATGCTTTCAGAGGGTATTGTGCCAAATATAATCACATACAATTCACTGATTAATGGCCTGTGCAAGGAAGGAGATACTGAGAAGGCAGAGGAACTGCTGTCCTACATGGTTTCTCGAGGACTTCAACCTAATGTTGTGACCTATAATACTGTGGTGGATGGGTTGTGCAAGAAAGGGCAATTGGGCAAGGCAGTGGAAATGCTTCAGTCCATGATTTCTAAAGGACATGATCCCAATATTGTGACCTATACCACCATCATAGATGCACTATGTAAGGAGGGGAATGCTGAAAAAGCAGAGCAGGTGCTATGTAATATGATTTCTAGAGGAAAGGATCCTAATGTTTTAACCTACTCTACTCTTATAGATGGGTTCTGCAAGATTAACAAATTAGAGAAGGCAAAGGAGTTGTTGAATGAGATGGTTTCAAAGGGAATATTGCCCAACACCGTGACATGCAATATAATTGTGGATGCACATTGCAAGAGGGGAGAAACTGACAAGGCAGAGATACTACTGTATCATATGATTGATAAGGGTGCCATACCAGATCTTATCACATATAATATTGTTATAAATGGATATTCTAAGTTAGGCTGTTGGAAAGAGTCGATTAGAGTTTTCAAGAATATGATTGATCGAGGCTTTTTGCCGGATGAGGTTACATATGGATCAATGATGGATTCTTTGTGCAAACAAGGACAAAGCAAGGAAGCTGAAAAGTTGCTCGATTTAATGGTAAAGGGTGGTATAAAACCAGGTGTTGTATCACATAGAAATTTACTTATCGGCTATGCAGATTATGGCACTATTGATGATGTGATGAAAATCTTGGATAGAATGCAACTCAATCATGTAGCGCCAGATCTCTTGACTTACACTTCCTTGATGAAAGCATATGCAAAGAACAGAAAAGTAGATCAGGCTATGTGCGTGTTGAACAGAATGAAGCATGAAGGGGTGAAACCCGATATAGCTGCCTCTGCGCCAATTTTAGAACTGCTTTTGAAAATGGGGCGAGACGAAGATGCAAAAGTTGTCATGGACCAGACATGTGGTAAAACTAATGATTGAAGATAGCTTATTTGAATGTCGATAATAAATTTATGTAATTTTAGGCAGTTTGTTGTTCTATTAAATGTGGTACTTCTACTACTATGCTCAATATTTCTCTTATTCTGGATATTATCTTTAGTCTTTTCCACTGTTCTTTCTTTATTTGTACTGCTTTATTTACTTAGTTTGCATTTTGTATTCTGTTTTGCATTGAAATTTTATTGACTATTTACTTGGAGTCGTGCTGCATCCAACTTGTTGAATTCAGTACTTAACAGGTATACAATATGTAGTGCTGTTAGGTGTGAAGCCTAGCTTTGGTATTTTGACAAGTACCATTGTTACAGCCTCTCTTATCCTATTCTCATAATTATATTATATTGCAAGGTCACCACCAAAGCAATTACATTGTATGTTTAGAATATATATTTTTTTGTATTAAATAACTTTAAAGTCAGAATTAGATTCTCCTCTTCCGATAAGTAAAACAATATACACAAGAGAATGTTATTTGTATATAAGAGAAATTTATGAATTTCTCTAATTCTTAAAGTCAGATGGAAATTTAGGCCACATCAGACTCCAGAACTAATCGGTGGTGTCAAGATTCGCATGAAACTCAAATCTAATAGTCAGCAAACTCTTTTTTTTTCTTAAAAAAGAAAAAGAAAAATGATGAAATGGTAATTGTGCAGCGTACTATGCAGCGGGTCCAATTATAATAGACAATGGTCAAAACTCAAAAGAATAAATTGCATAGCGCTATAGCAAAAAGTGTTTATTTTTATTAACAAAAAGGAACTAGGGGCCACAGTGACACCACATTGATCAACAAAACATGTGCAGAAAATAAAGAAGGATAAAGGTCTCTAGATGTATTGGGTCCTTATAGAATTTAGTGATTATTACATTCTATTTATGTGGTGCTAGGAATTCAATAGTTTGTACCAGTAATGTACTATGGTTGGTATGACTAATATTGTCTAATTAAGGCACTTCACAATTAATGAATCTCACAAAGGTTGCCATACTGCTTAATCTCCATCACTCAACACAACCAGTACCTATCCAGAGCAGCAGCTAAATATGCAGAGAAATTGTTCAAGATCAAATCAGATCTTCTACAACTATTCCATAACCAAGTTGAAATTGAAATGACATTCCCAACATGCAACCAATGCCTTCCGGGAAAATCAACAACCCGGCAAGGACATAAGCTAATCACAACAACCAATTCATAACAAGTTTTGATTTAGATAATAACCTGAGAAAGCTTGAACACACAACGAAGAACTCGGAACAGTGGCCGGTTTCAAGGATGCACCGAATTTTCGCAAAATCAGCAACCGTCCCAAATCAGCAACCGTGCCTCGCCTCACAAATCAGCACCAAATTAATTGCTATACAGTAATGTTATCAGATTTCAGATTTCAAAAATAATTAATTGCTGGAAATTGCTAGAATTTTTATATTTCAGATTTCATGTAAACTTTTGTACTGTTTACCAGAACCAACTGGGAAGAGGCAGCAGTTCTTGAAATGGGGTAATTGCTGGTGTACACGTCAAAACAGCCTAACCAATTCCCAAAACTCGCAATTTCCAGTAAATGCCATAAAAAAACGAAAACAAAATCAAAAACAAAAACAAAAAAATCAAACCCTAAATTCAATTCAGTTCGAGTACCTATCGCAGAGCAGCAGAGTCGTGGAGGTGCTAACGCGAGGAAGGTGGCGGAGGCGACGGTCTGGCACAGCCGGCGGTCGGGCACACGAGACGGTCGCTGATTTTTGCGTTTCTGCCGAGAGCGAGAGACAGAGAGAACAGGGAAGAGGGCGGGTCAGAGAACAGAGAAGAGAGAAGAGGGATTAGGGTTAGGCTAGGGGTGGCGACTAGCGGTGGCGACGAGCGGTGGCGACTTGCCGAGAGCGAGAGAGAGAGAAAATGGAGGGTTAGGCTAGGGTTGGCGCGAGAGATCGCCCGGGCGCGCGTTAAATTTTTTCGGAAAAATTACTTTCTGCGACCGGCGAAAACACCGGTCTCTGATGACGGTCGCAGAAAATCCTGGTCGCCGGAGATGGTTTTTTTTTTTTTTTTTTTACGGAAAAATGAGTTTCAGCGGCCGGCGAAGTCCCCGGTCGCAGATGCCGGTCGCTGAAACAACATTCTGTTGTAGTGAGCACTGTGGATACATTGGATTCATATCCAGTGCAATACCTGACTGAGTACAATTAGATCTGAGTCATCCATTTTAACTTGACACGGATCTCAAAATAGACCACTTATATTTAAATAAACACCGAATTTCAATCACTCAGCTGAAATTTGATGAGAGCTAATTTTACTCAGCCAACTACGTACAAGGATATGTGTCCAGATACATAACAGTCGCTATTTTCTATTTTCTCTAGGAATTTGTATCAGCGTTGTAAATGACGGTATGCGGTCATCGGATAGACGGAGTACCGCCAAGCGATTAATATAACTATATTTTGTCAAATATGTAAGAATAAACGCCCCATCTCCAAAAATTTCAGTTGCGTATAAATATTTATCACTAATATGAACATTAAATGATTTGAACTTGTGGTGATTGAAAGCATAAAAGAGCCACCAAATAAATAACACGTATTTTAAAACGCAGCTCACTCTGAAAACTCAAAAATTCCAACATAGGTGTCCAATTGTGTTTGTTTGACTGCGAAAGGATTTAGAGACAAAATAATGTTACAATTTTAAAATTGATGTCCTTAAATTTTAGAGTAGGGTTAAAAATGCTTTGTTTTCATATTCCAATAATACTCATCTTTGTTTTCAAAGTTCAAATAGTCGATCTGAATTGCTCGACATGATCTCCGTATTAACATGTGTTTGGAGACCAAATTTTATATTTTTTAGGATTTTTAACTATTTTTTGAATGGTCCAAAATCTTTTGAAAAGCCATGATATTCTACCTTAATAAAATAGTGAAAAAAAGTATAAAAGTTGGTCTTCAAACGTATTTTAATATAAAGATAATTTTGAACGGTCCAGATTAATTGTTTGTACTCCCATAAAAAAGTGAGGCATGATTGGATCACAAAAACAATGGAAAATGCAACCTACTCTAAGAACTAATAGCATTTTCTAGATATAAATTAATACAAATTCAGAACTAGAAAAAAGATGTCCCTCTAAAAGTCCAACAACAGCAAATTAAGGCCAATTTTAGAGTTCCATCAATTCTGATAATAATGACATTACTTACAACTTCATCAAGAAAAATATAAGAAACATGTCTAACAAAAACTAAGCTGCTAGCTGGACAAATCATATTGCCAAAGTTATCTGCACAGCTTGTACTCATTTTAAAGAAAACAAATTATATATTATTACAACATGTCCATGAAAGGGTCTACTCGTGACCAATTTGAGGCATTAATATAGAAGTAAAGGGCACCTCCAAGGAGTTACCGGACCGTCTTGGATCCAAGGAGTTTGCTCTGAAGGTTCAGACCTCAACTCAACTCAACTGGATATATGGTATATTATGTATCACAGTTTGTTTATGATTGCTGTAGAGGTGCACATATATACCTCATGGCTGAATCTAGGGTTGCTGGTGAGAAAGACTGGCATGCCATCATGTCCCTTAGCAGTTAGCCCCTCAATCTGCTGATGAATCAACAATATAGAAGCAGTACAGGCAGCTCGTGCTGCAACTAGGTACAATTCACAGAAACAGATCAAAGGCACTGTAACATGTTCTATTTAAGTACAGATAGGCGCCCATATCCTGATAAATTCCTCAAAGTCAAACTGGAAACTACAATTCACATAATTTGTAAATAACAACCCATATTTATCACATTAGCAACTATTCTTTGTTTGCACATAGAATCCATCATTGATCCATAAGTAATCTCATCTGGCAAAAAGATACGATCAATCATATCCTTGAAAACTCTAATTATCTCTTTCAAACAGCCTAGCTTAGAATACCCATTTATAACACTAGTATATGCGATAAGATTAGGTGTAAGTCACGGTGTAATTAGGTGTAATTATCTCTTTCCAACAATCTTTATCAATCATATGATACAATATTTTCTCTGCCCCGTCAGTTTCCCTCCACTTGCAGAGTGAGGCCACAATTATAGTGCAAGTCACGGTTTCAGGCAATAATCCCTTTGAAACCATCTCATTTAGTAACTCCGCCTTTTCGGTTTCGACTTATCCCCTTATTCCTTTACTTTTATCTCTACCATACATATTTAATAGAGCTACACTTGAAGACATCTCCAGTGGACTTTACTGACTCAACAAACTGAAGGAGTTCAGATAATTAGTTAGGAAATGAGATTAGACAGTTTGTTAGGAAATTGTTAGCAATTGAGATACTGTTACGTTGTGATTAGAGTTAGTTACAGCAAGCAATTAGTTAGAGAATAGATGAGACAGCCTATATAAACTCTGTACTTGTATCAAAGATTTACACAACAATGAATACATGAAATTCAATTTCTCTCTTATCCTCTCTGTCTCTAAACTGTTAATATCCCTAATGAATACATACATACCTTTGGGACAGGTAGGACGAGAACATTTGTAAATAGTTTCCAAATGTTTTATCAGTTCTCTAAGATTTTGTCTCTGAGTCACTTTATCTCTACCAAACATATCCCTAATGAATACATACCTTTGGGATAGGTAGATAGATAACATTTGTAAATAGTTTCCAAATGTTATTTGTATCTTTTAGTCCCATTGTAAGTCGCTTCAATGGCAAGGGCTGTATAGAAAAAATAAATGTCAGTCATAATCAAATAATATGTTATTTTCTTTTACTCTTTTAAGAAGCAACAGAAAGGTATAGCAGACGAGCAATCCAGCCAAGTTGAGGAAGCACCATTGTCTGAAAAGTCAAAATCACACAAGTTAAAAAGAAAATATTTTAGGAAATTTTATACTTTAATAGAAGGTTCAATAGAAGGGAGATACTGAGAAGGCTCTAAAATGGTCTTCAACAGAAGGTTCCAGCTCTTGCCTTTGCAACTTTATTAATGGTCTGTTCAAGAAGGCAGAGGGAAGTGTTGTGCACTATGCAATGTTGTGACTTACAATACCATCATAGATGCACTATGCAAGGAGAACTGAAGAGGGATGAAGTTTCTTCCTCCTTGCAAAGTGCATCCATGATGGTATTATAAGCCGCAACATTAGAATCATGTCTGAGAAACCATGAAAAGAAGCATTTCCAGTGCATGCCTTCTCCAATAGTTTTT
This sequence comes from Carex parvula, assembly GCA_025461045.1. NCBI lineage: Eukaryota > Viridiplantae > Streptophyta > Magnoliopsida > Poales > Cyperaceae > Carex > Carex parvula. The sequence goes on along the minus strand of JAJGRW010001096.1, from coordinate 32,888 downwards.
TTATTTCTTGCACAACCCATCCATCACTATGAGAGTATAATAAATCACAAATTAGAATGGGAGCATGCAGGTTGACATCCTCTAAATGAGTCTCACGAGTTCTAGTTTCCAATTTCCAACCATCTAATCGGAATGGCGGCGCATTCTATTGAATTACCTAGATTACATATTTGCAATTACAAGCCGCCATGTCTCTTGTTTCCATCCGACAAAACTAATTATTTTAATTGGGTCGAGTGTATTAACCCAATCAAATTTTATCAATGGGCTGGGCTACAATTTTCTTTTGAAAAGCTTTTCATGCTTGGTTTTTTCTATTTCGGCCCAAAAGGACCTCCAATGTTTTATTACCTTATTCATTGAATCAAACATGTGCACGGACCATGTAAGGTAATTAATTATACAGAATATTTCATTAGGAAAGGCCATTCAACTTTAACATATATCATTTTAGTTTTGATGAAAATTACAAGAAATTGTGAAATGTTCAATAGTGAAATTCGGGAGATATCTCACTTCAATTAAATACAATACAATACAATACAATACAATACAATACAATACGGGTTTTAACTGACTGACATATACAAACTAAAGACAAGTAGACTAGAATGCAGAGCACAAAAAAGCAGGTCAGAAGTGTGGCTGCAAAACATTGAATCACCCAAAAAAAAAGAATCTGTCCAAGGCTTTTTCACAAACACTTTTATAGTTACAAGTAACACTAAATGAAGCAACAAACTGCCCAAAAGTACATAAATTGATCATTTACATTCAAATAAGCTATCTGTTGACAACAGGATTAAGCACTTCAATCATTAGTCTTACCAATTGTCTGGTCCATGAGATCCCTCGCATCATCATCTCGCCCCATTTTCAAAAGCAGTTCTAATACTGGTGCAGAGGTAGCAAAATCGGGTTTCACCCCTTCTTGCTTCATTATGTTCAACACGCACATAGCCTGATCTACTTTTCTCTTCTTAGCATATGCTTTCAGCAAGGAAGTGTAAGTCAAGAGATCTGGCACGACATGATTAAGTTGCATTCTATCTAAGATTTTCATCACATCATCGATAGTGCCATAATTTGCATAGCCAATAAGTAAAATTCTATATGATACAACATCTGGTTTTATACCTCCTCTTAACATTAAGTCAAGTAACTTTTCAGCTTCCTTGCTTTGGCCTTGTTTGCACATAGAATCCATCATTGATCCATAAGTTACCTCATCCGGCAAAAAGCCTCGATCAATCATATCCTTGAAAACCCTAATCGCCTCTTTCCAACAGCCTAGCTTAGAATATCCATTTATAACACTATTATATGTGATAAGATCAGGTGTGGCACCTTTATCAAGCATATCATACAATATTTTCTCTGCCCTGTCAGGTTCCCCCCTCTTGCAAACTACATCCACAATGATAGTGCAAGTCACGTTGTTAGGCAATATTCCCTTTGAAACCATCTCATTCAGCACCTTCTTTGCCTTTTCTACTTTGTTCATTTTGCAAAGCCCATCTATAAGAGTACTATAGGTACGAACATTAGGATTTGTACCTCTAGAAATCATATTACATAGCAACTCTTCTGCGTTTTCAGTTTCTCCCTCCTTGCAAAGTGCATCAATGATGGTATTATAAGTCACAACATTGGGATCATGTCCTTGAGAAACCATGGACTGGAGCATTTCCACTGTCTTGCCCAATTGCCCTTTCTTGCACAACCCATCCACGAGAGTGTTATAGGTCACAACATCAGGTTTAATTCCTTGAGAAACCATGTAGGACAGCAGTTCCTGTGCATTCTCAGTATCTCCTTCCTTGCACAGACCATTAATCAGTGAGCTGTATGTGATTACATCTGGTGCAATACCCTCTTGAAGCATTCGCTCAAACAAACTAAATGCTTTACTAACTGCACCTTCTTTACAAAGGCCGTCAATCAGTGAGCTGTATGTCACTACATTTGGCACAATACCCTTTGAAATCATTCGCTCAAACAAACTAAATGCTTGACTAACTGCACCTTCTTTACAAAGGCCATCAATAACAATGTTGTAGGAGATCATGTTAGGTTTGCAGCCCAACTTAGGCATTTTATTGAACACCATGGCTATGGCCTCACTGATCTTATTCCCAGAACAAAGACCCTTGAGTAGCGAATTGAACAAGTAAGCATCACCTCTCTGGCCCTCCCTAATGAACCGTCCAAAGAAAATCAACCCAAGTCCTGGCCGATTCATTCGAGTACAGTAGTCAATCAACATAGTGTAGGTAACGACATTGGGTGATGGTGAGACCCTTCGAGATTGGGTCAAGCGGTTAAAGAGTGAAAAGACAATTGCATAATGGTTGTTTGAGTTCTTCATGTGAATTAAGGCCTGAAACAGATGATTAAATGAATAGATGGATGGTGCTGGGCTCTTAGCAGCCAGCAAGCGATCAAAAAATTGAAGAGCATCTTTAATAGTAAGAGTGCCCGACCGACAGCGTTCTTTTACAGATAGCTCCAATTGGCGAATCCCCATGGCAGTGTATTTGAAATGGCACAACTCCAGTTGGAGATGGTTCATTCAGGTGCAAGATCGGTACTGAAGACGCTCTTTAATTTTACAACCTGGTATTGGCAAGCACGATTTCAATCAGATCAGCTACCATGCTATTAGGCTACAATTAGCTACTGGATATAATTTAGGATCTAGACTATAATTCCTAATACCATACTAAGAAGCTAAGGCCTCTAGAATCGATACAGCTTGGCCAATAAGAGAGTTGATGCCTCTCATAATTACAAATAAACATTGGAACACCAGTCTAATTTATGGCCCCAACAAACTAATTACTCTTTATTCTTTAAGAAGAGTATAAAAAAAATACCAAGAGGTTCAAAATTGACCTTACAATTGCTTTTTGCCAAATTTACAAGTTGGTGCTATATTGAGGATCTTAGAAATAATTTCTATACCATACTATAAAGGTGAGGCATACAGGTTTGGTATGATTGGACAAATACCAGAGTCGATGCCTCTCACAAATTACGAATAAGAATTATAATAACCAGCCTAATTTATGTCCCAACAACCCATTTACTCCTACTGGAGATAATCAAAAGATAGAAATCTAATGATCAAAATTAACCTTACAAATTGGATCTGTGGCAGCTGACAGTGTGCATGCACAGTGGTAATCAGTACATGCCAGTACCAAACTTGATCAGATCAAGAGCTAAAGAATCTGAGATTGGAGACCTTGATTGGAACTGAACTTGAACCTGCTCATAAAGAAACTTTTGTTAAGAGTATTTATCAAATAATGAATTCCCTTTACATGCTTCATCAAAATATTATGTCACCATTATGCTTGTAACCATCAAACTAAGTTTATCACTGTGAGGTAACCTGCACAAATCCTAAGAACTATCAAAACCCTAATTAGCTCATAAACTAGTAAATATTCGAATAAATAAGATGTATCCCTTAGAATGGCACTCTTAGTGTTCTCTCATTCTCTTATTTTTTGTTTATTTAACCTTACTAAATTGGTTGTTGTCATGTTGTGGTTCATAACCTAAACCTCTATTTCCTTCACAACTGCAATTAATTGGTTTCGTGTGTTATTTATCCATTTGAGAAATGAAATCTAAATGATACTTCCCAACAGAAAGGTTCAAAAAATTGAATCCATACTATAATTTTTCTTTGGGACATTTTAGCAGGCAGCTCACGTGCACTGCCAGAGGACCCCAAATTGTTCATGTACAATACCAAATACAGGACACAGAATTTCAGAAAAAAAAAAAAAGTCACAATAAAGTAGCAAGGTGCTAAATTTGTGGCCTAAATAATTTGGCGAATCCCCATGGCCGTGAAATGGTCACAACTCCAGTTGGAGATGGCTCATTCAGGTGCCAGATCGATGTTTACCTTACAAGTGTTTCCAGCTGCTTGAAGCGACAAAACTTGTCAGAAGCATTTTGACAAACAGTTGCAGTGCAAGAGAGAGTTGAGAGAGGAGGCGAGTTGAGAAGATGCGAGACCTTTACTTTGATTTGCGCTGGAACTGGAAGACAGGAGTTTAGAGGAGTGTGGGGTGCCGCCGCTGGGACTAATTTTGTTCACTGGGGAGGAGATGTACCAAGTACAGTGTGCTGCTACTGAATCCATATCCTCGACGGTACCGTAGAAGATTCCCTTTTACAATTAGCTATTTACGGTTTGAGATTAACTCTCAGCCGGTTTGGGATTCGGGCTGACTGAGGGGGCAGTATTATTGGGCTTTGAGATGCGTGCCAAGTTAAGAAAACGGTCTAGATCAAGTAATTGTAAAAGATTCCTTATTACGGTACCGTCGGTGATATGAATTCGCTGCTACTTTAGTCCCATTTTAAAAGCAACCCTTTCTTTTATCCGAAATGAAACAACAAGATAAATTTTTAATTTGATTGGCAATAAGTTCAATTGGAGTCCCTCGGATTCTGGAAAATCCTTGGCTGTTTAATGTAATTGGTCGGATATTTGATTGCGTCCAATTTTAAAAAAAAAAAATTGTTCAATAAGTTTTTCAATTATTCGACATAATAATTTTATCAAGTTCTAATTCTTTTTCTAAATTCAATTTGTCCTCTAAAATTATTAATTAAAAATCTTACATTGCCAAGTCCTGAGTATTAAGAAATAATCATCAAAGAAAAAATTAAGATTGAGATTGAATGATGTAAAATTATTGAGGGGCTTAAATGATCAGGAGTTCTAAAACTTAACTAAATACAATAACTATTAGCTGGAACATGGAGAAATTTTACCTAAAGTTCAAATTTAACAGCTTAGCGAACTCCTTTATTTAAAAAAAAATTGGGTTCTTATGAAAAATTTAGTTTTGATGAAAATATCTTCAACTCTAATGGAACTTAGGGCTTTTTTTGGATAAAATTGTATATTGAAAGTAGTTTTGAAAAATAATATAGTATCTTAAAAACGAAATAGGAAGGTCATATTCGCATAAAAAATTATGATTCAACTCTATGATTTTTTGTTGTAATTATTTCACAATATTTTATTTTACTTTACAGTTAACATACTCTATGACAATTTAATACTAGTCAAATTTGTGCATATAAATATTTTTTCAAAATAAAGTTGACAAATAAGTTTTGAAAACTATGTACTTTATGACACGCAATATAAATAAACAGACGTTCATTTAATTTCTTCCTCTCCTTGTAAACAGACGTACTGAAATATGCTGAGGTTTTTTAGGGAAAAAAAATCAAGTTTAAATATGAAGTTAAATAGTAAGTCCAAATGTTGAGGTTTTTTTCACCGTTATTTTGTTTATATTAATAAAAGATATTTCGACCCTTAATATTTTTATTTTCATTGAGTAAAATTATTATGAATATAAACTCGCAAAATTAATTTGTTAACATAAATTCAAAATCTATCAAATCCATTTTAAACAACAAATTCAAACATTACAAATCTATATGTTCCATGATTATACATTTATATGTCGAAATTATAAATTTGACTTTATTTTGTATGAAGTTAAATAGTACAAAAATCAAAATTAAACACACATCCAAATGAAGTTTTAAATCTACAATATTTTGGCCGCTTGAAATAGATCATAAAATAATTAGTTTTCTAGTTTAAATATGATTGAATGAGTTTTGAAATTAAACTTTAATTTACACTAACTTTATCTTTCAACTTTGTCTATTTGTTTATTTCTCCTTTCTAAATTCTAATTTATTGACAAAGCCAATTTTTCTAAACAAGCATGCACAATCATTTTTACCACAGTCAGAGCACAAAAACACAAATAAATATGTGATTACATGCATGCTTAGAGTTTTTTATATTAATAAATAAATATCAGAATTAGACTTCTCTTTTTTTAATAAGTCACATAATTTATTTATCTTTAAAGTTTAATGGAAATTAAGGCAGTGTTACCTTTCTTGCTTTAAGACTTTTTGACCGTGACAAGATTCACACAAAGCTCAACCCTGAAAGTTTAGTGAACTCTTTTTTTTTTTTCAAAGAAAATTAAAATTTTTTTTTTATGAAAAGTTGAGTTTTCATGAAAATTGAACAGTGTAAATTGTGGGTGATTAGAAGCCTTTGTTAGTCCGCCACAAGTGTGTTGATTTTACGCCTAATTGTAAAATTGATCGAGGATAAATATTCAGTCTCGTATGATCTTGATCCTAATTATCAGACGCTATTGATGAAATTCATCAGGCAAATGTATTTTTTTTCTCTCTCAAGAACCTTGCTTCAACAATTCTAAGTACTAATATGTTAAATTTGTAAAGATGGTTGCTAGAGCAAAGAATGAGCATTGTGGTAAAAAGCTATGACACCCATATCCCAGTGGCAATTTATTTTTAAATTTCTCACATTTCCTTCAATTTCGTACTTGTCGATTCTTTTTTGGGGAGGTCACACAATGGCACTTGCTTCTTATTTTTCCTCTATGGAATAATTTTTGTAGTTGTATCTTGAAGAAATTAGAAGTTAAAAAAATAAAAAACTTTTAAGTATCAAGAAAATAGTTTTGAATTTACATAAATGAAAGCATGAATCATATGATGTGTTTAACTTACTATTTGACCCCTCACAACATCTACTATAGTCAAGATGAAGTATTTCCGCATTTAATCCTTGGACATATATGATATAATTTTTCAATTTGGTTGTTGCACATTCAACATTCTTATAAAGAAAATTTATTTGACGAATAAAGATAACAAACTTGAAAAGTAAAGTTAATATAAGTTTGAAACTTAATTTCAAAGCTCATTCAATCATATTTAAACCACCAACCCAAATTAATAGGTTTAATGTGTTTAACTTTTTTTTATGATTTAACTTCATGTTAAATCTATTAATTTGAGCTTAAATGAATTAATTTATTGTTCGAAACTGATCGGATAAATCATAAATTTATTAACAATTTATCTTAATAGTTTAAACTCATTATAACTTTACTCAAAATAAAAATAAAAAATACATTAAAAAAATTAAGCATTGAAATACATGTTCGATTGATGTGAACAAAATTGTGATAACAAAAAGTGAGCATTTGAACCTGCTAATAATGATGGTTAATCAACTTTATTCCTTCATCAACCGTAAATCAAAATATAAAATGAAATAAAGTTTGAGTTTACAGGCAGTCAAATTTCGACCCAAGGAAGTAAATTAGATTCCCTTTGAATCTTTTAAAATTAGTGGATCTGAACCGTTATTTTATCTTTGCACAAATCTCAAAGTCCAAATAATACTGCCCCTGTGCTTGCCCGAATCTCAAAGCGGCTGAGAGTAAATCTCAAAACGCAAAGTGAAGGGAATCTTTTACACATATCGGAGAGCATACTCTTCCGCATCTTTGGCCCCTTGAAGTTGAATCTCACCGACCAGATTGGGTTTACCTTTGTTGTTTTAAAATCGAACGAAAGTATCACTCTATATACTAAACCCCCACCCTCAGCGCCACACTGCCGCCTCATTCTCCTGTCTTCCCACCTAAACCCCCACTCTCACCTCTCTCTTGCACTTCAACTGTTTGTCAAATGCTTCTGACAAGTTTTTTCGTTCCAAGCAGCCTGCTGGTCGGGCACCCTCAGTATTGAAGACGCTATGATTTATCAACCGCCTGCTGGCCACAAGAAACGGGCACCCTCCATCTTCTAGAAGCAATTCTAAGGTAACCGCTCATCTTGCACTTGAACATTTTGGGTCCTCTGGGCGTGCACGTTATCTGCTTGATAAAATGTCCCAAAGAGACATTACACTATGGATTCAATTTTTTGTACCTTTCTGTTAGGAAGTATCATTTAGATTTCATTTTCCAAATGGATAAATAACACATAAAACCAATTAATTGCAGTTGTGAAGCTGGATTTTTTTAGGAAGGAAATAGGGGTTTAGGTTATGAACCACAACAACCAGCTTAGTAAGGTTGAATACAAAAAAATAAGAGAATGAGAGAACACTAAGAGTACCATTCTGAGGGATACATCTATTGTTGTATTTATTTGAATATGTACTAGTTTATGAGTTCTTAGGATCTGTGCAGGTTATCTCACAGCATCTAAACTTAGTTTGATGGTTACAAGCATACCAGTGACATGATATTTTGATGAATCATGTATAGGCAATTTATCATTAGATCAATATTCTCTAAAGAAAAATTTCTTTATGAGCAGATTACAATACCAGTTCCAATCAAGCACTTAATTCTCAGGTTGTTTTGAGCTGATCAGGTTTGTACTGGCATGTACTGGTCATCACTGTGCATGCATGCTATCTTCTGCCACAGATTCCAATTTGTAAGGTTAGTTTTGATCTTTAGATTTCTTTCGTTTAATTATCTCCAGTAGGAGTAATTGGTTTGCTGGGACATAAATTAGGCTGGTATGAGAAATCTTATTCGTAATTTGTGAGGGGCATCGACTCTAGTATTTGTCCAGTCATACCAAATTTTAGTATCCTCAACATAGCACCAACTTGTAAATTGGACAAAAAGCAACACAAAAAGACCCAAGTAACTAGTAACATCTGGTTCATGAAGTCAAAGTTTGTCTAAGTGAGACCACTACAAGCTCAGTAATTACTGGTATAGTAGTATCGAGCTCGAACATTAATTAAGTTTGTAGGGACTTTTCTATTTAGCCTTTTGCTACATTTAGTATGATACTATGATTTATTTATTTTCAAGTTTTGAGTCACGTGTTGCTTCTTGATTCCTTACCTGCTCACTGATCAAATCCCTAACCAGAAAAAAATGATCAAAAAGCCCTTTGGGAAGAGCCCAACTTGACCTTCACTGCCCACAATAAAGCCCATCTTAGTACAGATAAGAAATATAACAAATGAGTATGACATTGTATAACACATAAAAGAGATCTGGTTGTTCCCAGCAGTACTTAGTCTAGCAGCTGCGTTCAGCCAAATTACTTCAACATATTAATATAATAATAAGATATTGATATAACTTTTGAGCAATTATAACTATTTTTTTTACCTTGTATTTAACAAAAACAATAATATCTCAAGCTTAAAAAATTTAACAGCACCGTACCGAAAATTGTGAGGTTTGTGTGTTCTTGGTTCTCCAATCTAATAATTGTAAATTAAATCTTTCATATTTCAAATTATCAGCTGCATGCACTTTGATAATTATGAAAAATCAGGAAAACTCAAAATTACTAGATGCATACATTCAGACTAAATATTTGACGCATGCATGATTCATCGATGTAAGTTAACAACATGTGTTTGAATTGAACTGTGAATGCATGCTTAAAAAAGTAAGCATTGATGTGTCAAGAATTTCCGAGCAAGGATATATATTTGTGTAAAATATTTGGAAGGGTCAGATTAAAAGAAGTTTCAATACAAATGAAAAGAGCATTTGATCCCTAATATATATTATGTCTATAATATTAAATTTAAATTTAATTTTACTTTTTAAAATTAACAAAAAAATTAAAATAAATAATGGTCCAAGTAATTTCCTCTTTATTTAGAAACTCAAAACTTTTATATGCCAAATATCAAACATAACGCCATTTGGATAAATTTTTTAACAAAGCAGTTTGAACTTCATGCAACGCACAAATTATATAATCAAAACATCACGCATATAGTTCGTGTGCTGCATGAAGCGAAAATTACTCTGTTAACATCTTTACCCACCGTTTAAATTCACGCATTGAATGCAAACAAAAAACTAGATTACGAGAATATACAGTGGATCCAAAATCTGACTTGATGGTAGATGAAGTGGATTCACCAAATTAGAAAGATTAAATGAATTCATCAAATTGATAGGCTAATAATCGAATTTAATTTAATTATTATTTAATGGTATGTAAGTAATTATTAAGTTCAAACCGTTCAAATTTAAAATCACTTAATTTATGATAACATATACATCAAATCTCATCATTTATTATCAACATAATACATAATATTGATCATATTCATAGTATTAAGTATAAATTTAACATTTATTTTTAAAATTATCAAAAAAATTAAAATAAATAATGATGTAACTAATCATATCTATTATATTATTTCCGATTAGTTTTTACATGAGGAATTCTAGCTGTCTGGTTTAACCTGGTACAGATTTTAAAGACCTCCCAGTGCATCTACCGCTGGTTCGTAAAACTATTGCTCGGTTGGAATTTGCATAGAGTGATGCGGCACCTCAGATGATACACTTTCTCTGTAGTTTACTCTTTTTAGGCAAAAATAAAAACAAAAGCAAAACGTGACAGCGTGATATTGCTAAATTTTTTATTGTAGGAAGAGGATTAGATATTAGATTATCGCAAGTAACCGATAAAATCAAATTATATTTGAAACCATTGTTATAATTTAATTAATCAATTTTAAAATTATCCGTTCGTAAATTCTAATTAAATCCAAATTTTTATCCAATCTGAATCTAAACAACCTGATTTTATGATATATCATGAAGTATCTTTCAGAGGATCCGATCCCGTAACGAATTCATATAACCTAAAGTCAATTGAATTTTAAGTTTAGATCCGGACCGTTAAATATCTTTTGGCACGATCGGATTAGCTCAAATTTTAATCGAACAGTTGGGATCTGAACTCAAAACTTGGGCTCCTACCTCTCAATGACAAAAAATAGTCTCCGTCTCTTTTGATAAGTTATTTTATAATTAAAAATCACACAATTCAATGAGATCAAATAGTCAAGTTCATCTCAACTTTCTCCACCTCAATCTCGAGCAAAGTACACTACACTCGTTTCTTTTCACCTCAATCTCTCCGCCGCCGCCTTATAACTCCTCTGTCGTGGTTCCTCCTTTCTATCTCTCTCGCAAGACAACTGTTTGTTGAAATGCCCCAGAGAGACATGGTCACTTGGTACACAAGCGTTTTGCGGCCATGCTTCACACGTGGTGCCTAAACCACTTCTCCACCTCTTCCCTCAAATGCAAGGAGACAAACTAGCTAGGCTCTCTCTAACCCATAGTAAGTGCTCTTTCCTCCCTCTTGTGTCAGCTAGCTACTTTAGGTGAATCCCTGACCGTGCACGCAAGTTACTTGATGAAATGTCCCAAAGAGCCTTTCATTATGGAATCTAATTTTGATTCATTTAAGGGAAACAAATATCATTTTTTATTTCTACCAAATTGAGAAATAAGGCATAAATTGACTCCAATTAGAACACCTCAAAGCCATAGAAATGGCAGCTGGTTGTACTTGGGTGGTATTTAAATAGTATTTTTTTGCTAGTCAACTACATGTGAATCTGGATAGGAAGGAAATGGGGCTTTAGGTTTTGAACCAACAACCATTTAACTTATGCTTAATACCAAAAAAAAGGAAAATGAGAGCACACTAAGAGTGTCATTCTGATTATTCAAATAGTTACAGTTGAAGAGATTATTAGGGTTCTAAAAATTTTAGGATTTGTGCTTGTTACTGCACAGTTCAAAGGTTGCAAGCATAGTGGTTAAATTTTATATTAATAAACATGTCAGACCAATTCATTTTTCGATCAAGTATTTCTCTTTAGCATAATCATTATTAGTTTTTCACTGCTGGTTATTCGAGCTCCAATCAAAGGCTCAACCTCAGGTTCCTTTTGTTGATCAAGACTTGCTTGTTCAATTGAGACGGTTTAATTAAGTTTCTTAGGAGTAATTGGTTTGTTGGGGGCATGAGATAGGCTGGTGTTATAATTTATATTCGTAATTTATGAGAGGCATCGACTCTGGTATAAGTCCTGCTATATCAATTGTAGAGGCGTCACCTTTTTAGTATGGTAATAGGACTTATTTCTTAGAGCCTTAACTATGCACTGATTTGTGAAGTGAACAAAAAGCAAACAAAAATAGTCCCAATTAGCTACTAGAATCTGATTCTTAAAGTTGAAGTTTGTATCATACAGACTACAGACTTGTTAATTTGTATAAGAGGACAGATTAGAAAAAATAATAATTTAGTAAATAGGAGTTCCTATATATACTGTTGCTACATCTAGTGTATTTATTGTTTTCAAGCTTTTAGTCATTTGTTGTTTCTTGATTCTTTAGCTCACTTTACTTATTCACCAAATCCCTAGCAAGAATAATGACCAAAAAGCCCTTTTGGTAGAGTCCGGTTTGAACTTTACAGCCCTTTAATAACCCCTCCTAATGCAAAAGGGCATAACCTAACAGTACTTAGTGGGGTACCTATTGTAATGACCTGCAATACTTGAGTACTTTATGGAAAATCTATTCACCATTCTTTCATTTTTTATTTTGTAGGTAAGGCCCTCTGGATTTCTGTCCACCTAAGTTAAACAAATAGGTGTATCTGTCCATATTCTAGAAGCAGTGTTGAAGCTGCCCCCAATCTTACAAGTTAGTTATACCTGAAAGTGAAACAAACAGGTGGAAGTTGTAACCATTTCATCCCATGGCCATGGGGACCCGCCAGCTGGAATTACTTGTAAAAGAACGTTATCGGTCGGGCACTCTTACTATTAAAGATGCTCTTCACTTTTTTGATCGCTTGCTGGTCGCTAAGAGCCCGGCACCGTCCATCATTTCCTTTAATCAACTATTTACAGCCATAACTCGTATGAAGAATTCGAACAACCATTATGCAACTGTCTTCTCACTCTTTGACCGCTTGACCCAACCTAAAAGGCTCTCAGCCTCGACCAATATCTACACCTATTGCATCTTGATTTCCTACTGTATCCGAATGAATCGACCAAGACTAGGCTTGGTTTTCTTGGGGCGGTTTATTAAGGGCGGGCAGAGAGCTGAACCTAGCATCTTCAATCCACTACTTAAGGGCCTTTGTTCTGAGAATAGGATTAGTGAGGCCGTTGCCATGGCGTTCAATAAAATGCCTAAACTTGGCTGCACACCTAACGTGATATCTTACAGCACTGTTATTGATGGCCTTTGTAAAGAAGGCGCAGTTAGTAAAGCATTTAGTTTGTTTGAGAAAATGCTTTTGGCGGGTATTGTGCCAAATGTAGTGACATACAGCTCACTGATTGACGGCCTTTGCAAAGAAGGCGCAATTAGTAAAGCATTTAATTTGTTTGAGCGAATGCTTTCAGAGGGTATTGCGCCAAATGTAATCACATACAACTCACTGATTAATGGCCTGTGCAAGGAAGGAGATACTGAGAAGGCTAAGGAACTGTTGTCCTACATGGTTTCTCAAAGAATTAAACCTGATGTTGTGACCTATAATACTCTCGTGGATGGGTTGTGCAAGAAAGGGCAATTGGGCAAGGCAGGGGAAATGCTTCAGTCCATGGTTTCTAAAGGACATGATCCCGATGTTGTGACTTATAATACCATCATAGATGCACTTTGCAAAGAGGGAGAAACTGAAAACGCAGAAGAGTTGCTATGTAATATGATTTCTAAAGGTACAAATCCTAATGTTCGTACCTATAATACTCTTATAGATGGGCTCTGCAAGTTGAACAAAGTAGAGAAGGCAAAGAAGTTGCTGAATGAGATGGTTTCAAAGGGAATATTGCCTAACACCGTGACTTGCAATATCATTGTGGATGTAGTTTGCAAGAGGGGGGAACCTGACAGGGCAGAGAAAATATTGTATGATATGCTTGATAAAGGTGCCACACCTAATCTTATCACATATACTAGTGTTATACATGGATATTCTAAACTAGGCCGTTGGAATGAGTCGATTAGAGTTTTCAAGGATATGATTGATCGAGGCTTTTTGCCCGATGAGGTTACTTATGGATCAGTGATGGATTCTTTGTGCAAACAAGGACAAAGCAACGAAGCTGAAAAGTTGCTTAACTTAATAGTAAAGGGTGGTATAAGACCAGGTGTTGTATTATATCGATTTTTACTTCTCGGCTATGTAAATGATGGCAATATTGATGATGTGATGAATATCATAGATAGAATGCATCTCAATCATGTAGTGCCAGATCTCTCGACTTACACTTCCTTGCTTAAAGCATATGCTAAGAGCAGAAAAGTAGACGCAGTTATGAGTGTGCTGAATAGAATGAAGCAAGAAGGGGTGAAACCAGATTTAGCTGCCTCTGCACCGGTTTTAGAACTGCTTTTGAAAATGGGACGAGATGATGATGCGAGAGATCTCATGGAGCAGACAATTAGTAAGACTAGTGATTAAAGTGCTGAGTTTGGTTGAAGATTGCTTTTTTAAATCTAGGTAATCATTTTATGTACTTGGGCATTTCACTACTCTAATTAACTGAAGGGCTGGTACTGCTTGGCAGCATATTTCTCTATTGACGGATTTGGTTGATGTTTAATTCTCTGTGAAATGATCTTTGAGCCATTATTTGATTTCACGAGTTAATGTATCTCATCCTCCCAACTTGTATTTTATATTCTATAAATTGGGTTCATTGTGTGCGATCCCCTACAACTACAAGTTTACATAATAAAGAGGGCTCCAATTAAACGTTGGTATTTGCCAACTAAGAAAACATGTCAATATGATGTGTTCTATTAAGTATCAATGCCACTGGATGTCTTAGTAATGAGAAATGTGACTTTGTGAAATATTTGTCCAATTTGATTTGTTCTGCTGGGAATTTCTACTATAAGTTTGGGCTGCTTCTAAGCTATTCTTTTATAAGGTACAAGGTCAACAAGATATTATTAAACTATTATTTTATTTTTGAAGAATACTTCAATATCTGTCATTAATCGATTATCAATGCATCTCGATTTTTTCTTTTATATTTCGAATCCAACTAAACACACAAAACAAAGTCAATAATAATATTTTTTATCAATCAAATTAACAATTAATGGCTCATTTTTTAATATCAATAGTAAGGTATTTTATCAGAAATAAAATCTTTCAACAATTTGATCAAGCTCAAACGAGTAAGATTTCTTTCTTTTAGAAACTTGTTAAAAATAATTTCTTTCAAAAATATAGTTGAAAGTTCACTCACTGCAAATTCTGTGAATTAATTTTTTGATAAAATGAACATATTTCGGTCATTTTATATTAAACGGTCAATATCAGGCATCAGTACAAGCTACAAGGTAATGAACATATAGCAATCACTGACAGCTATTAATACGAGGTACATACTGTTAAATATTTTCCAAAAGTTGTACTTCCAGCTATTATTTAAATTTAGGATGTAAATTTTTTACTGGTATTAAATTGTGTAATAGGGCAAGTGCATTGTGAACTAATAAAAAAAGGTTCTGAAACAAGTACAATAGAACTCAAGTTTATTTCTCAAGATGTTACATTAATTTTTAAGCCCATTTTCAATTATACAAACTAATCCATAAAACTCAAACTTCTATCAGACTTGTAGATATTTTCATCAAAACCCAAATTTTCTTTGAAAAAAAAGAGTTCATGAAGCTTTAAAATTTGAGCTTTGTGTGAATCTCGCAATGGTCAAAAGGTTTTAAAATAAGAAAATTAACATTGTCTAAAATTTTCAATTAACTTTAATAAATATATATTATTTGACTTATCATACCAGAGGAGAGGAGTCTTATTGTAATTTTGAACTGTGTTGTATTTAGTTGAATCAAGTTTATGAACTTCTGTTCAATTAAGCCCCTCAATTATTTTACTATTTTCAATCAAAAGTCTTTAACTTTTTTGGATAATATTATCATATATTTTGGGATTTGCTCAAATTGATATTTAAATTAGTCAACCAATAATTGACATAATATCAAAATTGACGACTTTAGGATATAAGGTTTTATAAAGTAAAGTCTTAATTAATAATTTTAGAAGACTGATTGAGTTATGAAATTTGATAAAATTATGGTCCAATAATTAAAAAGACTAAATTGAACAAAAAAATTAACAAGTGACGCAACAAGTACAATAATAAGAAGCAAAAAACGACTATAGCATTGGTGAAGGCTCTTACTACCAGTGAACAGTGAGCTCCAATATAAGTACAAGTGTATAACTATCGTCAAATGAAAGCAAAGATTTTGTCGCATCTAAACGTAGTTTGAAGGTTACCTCACAGCATCTAAACGTAGTTTGAAGGCTACAAGATAATGGTGACATAATGTTATAATGAATCATGAAAAGGCAATTCATTATTTGATCAAGTATATATTTACTTAAGCATAATATCTTTATGATCAGGTTACAGTACCAGTTGCAATCAAGGGCTCCAATATCAGGTTCTTTTGAGCTGATCAAGTTTGTACCGGCATGTACTGGTCATCACAGATCAAGTTTGTACCGGCATCTAAGGGCTCCAATATCAGGTTCTTTTAATTATCTCCGGGAGGAGTAATTGGTTTGTTGGGACATAAATTAGGCTGGTATTAGAAATCTTATTCGTAATTTGTGAGAGGCATAGACTCAGTATTTGTCCAGTCGTACCAAATCTGGATACCTCACCTTTTTAGTGTTGTGTAGGAATTATTTCTAGTACCCTCAACATATATAGCACCAACTTGTAAATTGGACAAAAAGCAAACACAAAAAGACCCAAGTAACTACTAAAATATGGTTCATGAAGTAAGTTTGTCTGATTGTGACCACTACAAGCTCAGTAATTACTGGTATAGGAGTATCGAGCTTGAACATTAATTAAGTTACTAGGGACTTCTCTATTTAGCCTTTTGCTTCATTTAGTATGGATACTATGATTTATTATTTATCAAGTTTTGAGTCTCGTGTTGCTTCTTGATTCCTTAGAGGTGCTTCAATTTTTTTTGTTCAATCAAGTAAAATTACTGCAATTTCAAATTCGGACTTCATTTCAATATTCTGATTTATGTTGGATGAACAAATAAAGTTATTTTATATTTTTAATACGATTGATTGAATGAAGGAATAAAATTTATTAACACAACTATTAATTAGTAGGTCCAAATGTTGAATTTTTTGCACCATTATTTTGTTTATATTGATAAAAAGATATTCCGACCCTTAATATTTTTATTTATTGCTTTTATTTTCATTGAGTAAAAGTATTATGAGTTTATCTATTTGTTGACTTCTCCTTTCTAATTTACTAACCAAGTCAATTTATTCTAAATGAGCAATGCACGGCCATTTTTAGCAGTCGGAGCACAAAAACACAAATAGAGTGATTACATGCATGCTTAGAGTTTTCTTATTATATTAATAAATAATATCATAATTAGACTCCTCTTTTGCTGATAAAGTCTAATGGAAATTCAGAAAAACTTTTTGACTGTCATGACAAGATTCGTACAAAGCTCAATCCTGTAAGTTTAGTGAACTCTTTTTTTTCAAACAAAATTTGGATTTTTTTTTATAGAAATGTGAGTTTTCATGAAAAATTCTTTAGTTTGTATATTAAAATTGGATTTGAAAAGTAATGCAACATCTTAAAAATTAAAGACGAAATTTGTACCCGCATGATTCCACTCTATGGGTCCTTTTGTGTTTCTTTTACAATATTTTTTTTTGAATTCACAGTGCATTTGCTTTATTACACAATTTAATATTAGCAAAATTTGAACATAAAAAAATTAGATAATAATCAAAATATAACTTTTAAAAATATTACTTTATGACACGCTACATAAATTATCAGCAGATGATTGTTAACATATGATCTATCATTTTAACTACTCATTCTCATAAAATAGTATGCGCTTTAAATTGCTATTTCAGCAAAAATTAACAAAAATGATGCTACTTTTTCTCATTTCAAAAAAAGAATTAACATATATTTCTTACAATATTGTTCCTTTGATGTGCTACACAGAAATATTACTTGAAGAGCTTGTCCTTGACAGTGATTGGTAGTATCTTCTTGGTATTAGTGTATTGATAGCACCATTTTATTGTCTCTCTAAAAACTTAATGCAAAGCTTCATTGGACTTGAAATTTAACACTTATTCAGCAAAATCTCAATTAATTATTTCTATTTTCTATTTTATTTGTTGGGTTTTATTGTATATTTTATACAACTAAGTAAATGGGTCAATTTTCATGGAAAATTTGGTTTCCGGTCACTATATTAATTTAAGACGTCATATTCATCATATTTTTCACAATTTGCATTGAAATTAAACTTTTTATAAATATTTTTGCAGGAATTTAAGAAGAGGTGTCACTTGACAGTATAAACGGTTTAAATGCTTTTTCAACGTCAACAGAATATATTTAAAAAAATTAATGCTAAGAACTCGATAAAATGATTTAACAAGAAGTTTAATTTTATTTTCTAAAAGCTTAATTAATTAATATAATATAATAATCTTTTGTCAAATCTATAAGAATAAACGGGCTATTAAAATATAAGAGAAGAGACGCACTGTCATTATAATCATTTCGGTCCTCCCATAGTCTTATTAAAATTGAATTTCTAATACATGTCCCTTTCAACATGAATGTTTGGCGAGAGAGGAACAAACACCGGTTCTCAGACAAAAACCGAACAGTGCAGGTCATAATCCATGAAACCACCACGAAATTTACCAGTTGCAACAGTATGCTTAAGAGTCATCCGTACTGTCCTGAAAGTAGATTGGAGACTGATTTCTCTACTATCACTTAATTTTCTAGTTGAAATAATAAAAAAAGATAGCACTCTTCTCGTTAATTATGCTGAAATGGCAATTAATTTGAAGTTTCTATTTTTTATGAGTCTACTAGTCTAGTAGTTAAATAGATTATATGTTAACACTTAACAGTCAATCATCATTTATGTATATTGCATATCATAAAGTATATATTTTTCAAACTTATCTCTCAACTTTTTTATTTTTGAAAAAAAATATATGTACAAATCTAACTAGTATTTAAATTGTCATAGAGCAAGTTTGTTGTGAAATAAAAAGATATTACGAAATAAGTACAATAGAAAATCATAAGTTGAATCATAATTATTGATATAATTATGTGAATGACATTATATTATTTTTCAAACTATTTTCAATTTACAAATTTATTCAAAAGATCCAAGTTTCCATCAAAGTCGAAGAGATTTTTATCAAAAATAAAATTTTCATAAAAGTCCAAATTTTCTTTGAAAATAAACGAGTTCGCTAAGTTATTGTATTTAGTCAAGTTTCAGAACTCTAAGTTATTGATTTCAATCTTAATTATTTCTTGAAGATCCTTACTATTTATTTGTAACTTGATTATGTCAAATAATTGTAAAACTTAATTGAACATATTTTTTTAATATAAGGACGCAATCAAATATCCTATCAAGTACAGAAATAAGCAGCAAAAAAAAACGAAAAACGATTAAATTAGTATTGGCAAAGACCTACGTATTTGAACGGTTGAGATTTTCAGGGGTTAGCGCAGGGGGCAGTATTATAGGAGCTTCGAGATTCGTGCAAAACGTATTTGAACGGTTGAGATTTCAAAGAAGTCACGCAAAATATGAGGTATCTCAGAGGATGCGAATTCGAATCGCATTGACTCCAATTGAAGTTATTGGCAATAAAATTAAAAAATTTCTCGCATCTCCTTCTCCTGTCTTCTTCTACCAATCAAAATTGGCTTTTTACCTTTCTTCAAAGAAAGGAAAGGAAGGGTTGCTTTAAATTCGGACTTAAAGGACCACCACACTCTCCTTTGATTAGTCTCAGCGCGGCGCCCCACTCTCACTCTCACCTCCTCACTTTGGTCCTCTGATAACTCCTCTCTTCTTCTCAAGCCGTTTGTTAGTCAGCTTCCTCCTCTCTGGCAAGTCGCAACAGAACTGTTTGTTGAAATGCCCCACAGAGATATGCTTCACACGTGCTGCCTAAACCACTTCTCCACCTCTTCTCTCAAATGCAAGCAGACAAACTAGCCAGGCTCTCTCTAACCATGGTAACTGCTCTGCCTGCTCTCTTGATAGATCAGCAACTTGAGGTCATTTGCATTTACTTCATAAATTTAGCTTTTTGATAGATCTGGTGACTATTTTGTTCCCTCAATTTAAGATCTGTATTTGGTACTACATTTGTGAACATTAATTTACCATTTGGTAGTCCCTGATTGTGCGCACAAGTTAGTTGATAAAAAGTCCCAAAGAAACTTACACTATGGTATCTAATCTTGATTCATCTAAGGGAGAATATCCTTTGCTGTTTCTATCAAATTGAGAAACAAGGCATAAATTGAGTATCATTTAGGACCATAAAAATGTGGTAATTATGCATCACTGTCTATTTTTGAGCAAGTTGGTTAAAGCCAAAGTTAGGAAAATAAAAAGCAAAAGACCATGGGAAGGAAATGGGGCTTTAGGTTGTGACTTATGAACCGACAACCAATTTTCCTTATGTTGAATGCAAAAAATAAGAGACTGAGAGCACACAAAGAGTGCCATTCTGTTTATTAAAATAGTTACTAGTTTGATGATATTATTAGGGTTCTCAAAATTTGTAGGATTTGTGCCTGTTACTGCACATTTGAAAGGTTCCAAGCTAAGTGGTGAAATTATATCGTAATTATTATGTCAGACCTATTCATTTTTCGATCAAGTATTTCTATTTAACAGAATTATTATTAGTTTTTCACTGCTGGTTATTTGAGCTCCAATCAGGTTCCTTTTGCTGATCAAGTCTTGCCTTTTCAATCGAGATGGTTTAATTAACTTTCTTGGGAGTAATTTTTTTGTTGGGGGCATAAATTAGGCTGGTGTTATGATGTTTAATCGTAATTGTTGAGAGGCATTGAATCTGATATAATTCCTGAGAGGCATCACTTTTTTAGTATGGTACTAGGAGTTATTTCTTTGAGCCTCAACAAAGCACCAATTTGTCAAGTGAAGAAAAAGCAAACAAAAACAGTCCTACTTAACTACTAAAATCTGATTCTTAAAGACAAAGTTTGTTTGATACAGACTACTGGCTTGTTAACTTGTATAAGAGGACTGATCAGAAAACATTAATTTAGGAAATAGGAGTTCCTATTTAGCCTTTTGCTACATTCAGTATGATTTATTGTTTTATAGCTTTTAGTCATTGCTTGCTTCTTGATTCTTTCGATCACTTTGCTCGTTGACCAAATCCCTAGAAAGGAAAAATGACCAAAAAGCCCTTCTGGAAGAGTCAAACTTGATGCAGAATCTAAACCCCTCCTAATGCAAAAGGGCATAACCTAACAGTACTTTGTGTGGTACCTATCGTACTGACCTGAAAGACTTTAGCACTTTATGCAAAATCTATTCACTGTTCTTTCATTTTTTATGTTGTAGGTAATCCATTGATAACTTATAGCAACATTCAGTAAGGACCTTGCAGCTGACCTCTCTGGATTTCTGTCCACCCAAGTTAAACAAACAGGTGTATCTGTCCATTTTCTAGAAGCAGTGTTGAAGCTGCCCCCAATCTTACAAGTTATACCTGAAACAAACAGGTGGGAGTTGTAACCATTTCATCCCATGGCCATGGGGACCCGCCAGCTTGAATTACTTGTAAAAGAACGTTATCGGTCGGGCACTATTACTATTAAAGATGCTCTTCAATTTTTTGATCACTTGCTAGCCGCTAAGAACCCGGCACCGTCCATTTATTCCTTTACCCAACTCTTTACAGCCATAACTCGTATGAAGAACTCAAACAACCATTATGCAACTGTCTTTTCACTCTTTAACTGCTGGACCCAATCAAGAGGGGTCTCACCATCACCCAATGTTTGCACCTATAGTGTCTTGATCAGCTACTGTATCCGAATTAATCAGCCGAGACTAGGCTTGGTTTTCTTGGGGTGGTTTATTAATGGCGGGCAGAGAGCTGAACCTAACATCTTCAATCCACTACTTAAGGGCCTTTGTTCTGAGAATAGGATTAGTGAGGCCACAGCCATGGTGTTTAATAAAATGCCTAAGCTTGGCTGCACACCTGACGTGATCTCCTACAGCATTGTTATTGATGGCCTTTGTAAAGAAGGCGCAATTAGTAAAGCATTTAGTTTGTTTGAGCGAATGCACTCAAAGGGTATTGTGCCAAATGTAGTGACATACAACTCACTGATTGACGGCCTTTGTAAAGAAGGCGCAATTAGTAAAGCATTTAGTTTGTTTGAGCGAATGCTTTCAGGGGGTATTGCGCCAAACGTAATCACATACAGCTCACTGATTAATGGCCTGTGCAAGGAAGGAGATACTGAGAAGGCTGTGGAACTGTTGTCCTACATGGTTTCTCAAGGAATTAAACCTAATGTTGTGACCTATAATACTCTCGTGGATGGGTTGTGCAAGAAAGGGCAATTGGGCAAGGCAGTGGAAATGCTTCATTCCATGGTTTCGGAAGGACATGATCCCGATGTTGTGACTTATAATACCATCATTGATGCACTTTGCAAGGAGGGAGAAACTGAAAACGCAGAAGAGTTGCTATGTAATATGATTTCTAGAGGTACAAATCCTAATGTTCGTACCTACAGTACTCTTATAGATGGGCTCTGCAAAATGAACAAAGTAGAAAAGGCAAAGAAGGTGCTGAATGAGATGGTTTCAAAGGGAATATTGCCTAACACCGTGACTTGCACTATCATTGTGGATGTAGTTTGCAAGATGGGGGAACCTGACAAGGCAGAGAAAGTATTGTATGATATGCTTGATCAAGGTGCCACACCTGATCTTATCACATATACAAGTGTTATAAATGGATATTCTAAGCTAGGCTGTTGGAAAGAGTCGATTAGGGTTTTCAAGAATATGATTGATCGAGGCTTTTTGCCGGATGAGGTTACTTATGGATCAACGATGGATTCTTTGTGCAAACAAGGACAAAGCAAGGAAGCTAAAAAGTTGCTCGACTTAATGGTAAAGGGAGGTATAAAACCAGGTGTTATATCATATCAAATTTTACTTCTCGGCTTTGTAAGCGATGGCAATATTGATGATGTGGTGAATATCCTTGATAGAATGCATCTCAATCATGTGGTGCCAGATCTCTCGACTTACACTTCCTTGATTAAAGCATATGCTAAGTTCAGAAAAGTCGACGCGGCTATGAGTGTGCTGAACAGAATGAAGCAAGAAGGGTTGAAACCCGATTTAGCTGCCTCTGCACCCATATTAGAACTGCTTTTGAAAATGGGACGCGATGATGATGCGAGAAATCTCATGGAGCAGACACGTGGAAAGACAAATGATTGTAGTGTTGAATTTGGTTGAAGATAGCTCATTTGAATTTGGATAATCATTTTACGTAATTTGGGCAGTTTGTTACTTTAATGAAGTACTTCTACTGGTTTGCTCAAATATTTTTTTTTTTTAGATATTTTCATTATTTTATTTCCACTGTACTTCCTCTATTGGTAATGTTTTATTTCATTCAGTTTGCATTTTGTATTGTATTTTTCTTTATGATTTTATTGACTTTGTACCTGCAGTTGTGCTGCAATCGACTTGCTGATTCAGTACTGCCAGGTATACAATTAGGCAGTGGTACCTGGCAGCTACTCGACTACTAGACATTAGCCTTTCATATAAAGCTGGTTTTTAGGAGCAATTTGCACTGACATTTGAATTATGAATTCCAAATGCTGAACCATGCAAAACTTGAAATGGTGAAATGGTTGTCCATAAATTTGCCGTGATTTTTATTTTTACCCAAAAAAAAATATATTTTAATATAAATAACCAGGTTTTTAAAATATTTTTATTTTTACCCAAAACGCCAGGATTATCAGCGTTCCGAATTTAAAATTCGGAACGCTAGGAATTCTAGCGTTCGGAATTTTTAATTCGGAACGCTGATAATCCTGGCATTCCGAATTTTTAATTCAGAACGCTAGAAAATCTAGCGTTTGGAATTTTTAATTCGGAACGCTAGGAATCCTAGCGTTCCGAATCTCTGTTTTTTTTTTGAAAACTTATATAACTGCTGCGTGGAGAGAAGAAGTGAAAAAAAAAAGAGTGAGAAGTCAGGAAGGAAGAGGGAGAGGAAGGAAGAGGAAGAGGGAGAGGAAGGGAGGGGAGCTGAAGGGAGAGGAGGAGGAGGAGACGGAGAAGTCGTCAGGTAATTTTTTTTACATACGTATTTACTGTTAATTACATACGTATTTACTGTACAATACTGTTCACATACGTATTTACTGTTCACATACTGTACAATACTGTTCACATACGTATTTACTGTTAATACATACGTATTTACTGTTAATACATACGTATTTACTGTACACTACTGTTCACATACGTATTTACTGTTCACATACTATACAATACTGTTCACATACGTATTTACTGTTCACATACGTATTTGCTGTAATACATACGTATTTACTGTACAATACTGTTCACATTTACTGTTCACATACGTATTTACTGTTCACTACTGTTCATATATGACTATTCACAACTGTTCACAATTGAAATCAATAAACTGACCAAATATTTGTTATTTATGAATGTAGTTTATTGGCCATGTCTATTGCAATTTCAATACATTTTGGAGGAAAGTTCATAACTGACCAGTATGGAGTACGTTACTCCAAGCCTGCAGCAAATACGTTTTGGGTTGATGAAAATTTCTCATTTGAGCAGTTGCAATCGCTTATTTATGAAGCGAGCGGCTACAATAGGAATCGTTGCCAATTACAAATTCAGGCCCGAATGGTCCACGCAGGAAAGTATGTCAAAATCACACTGGGAGATAACGGGGCATTGAGAGGTCTAATAGCTCAGGTTTTGAGGTCTGGCGAATCATTATTGGAAGTTTTTGCACGCAGAATTCGCGAAGAGTCAGGGGCCGGAAGTTCAGGCCAAAATTCGGCTGCCCAACATTATCAAGAAGATAATGAAGCACACACTCCTTTTATCGTAATGCCTGTAGCAGAACCGGAACAAGAAATATACAATAATTCACCCCAATCTCCAGCTTTTATCCCACCTATATCCATGTATGACGGTCCTTCATCCTTACCTGGCCCTGAACCAAATCCTCACCCCAGACCGCCACCAGTACAGGAAGATCCAAACGAGTCAGAATTTGAATTTATAAACGAGATACCGGAGGAGAATCTGCAAACTGGGGATGAATTGGGGGAAGAAGAATGTGACATTAATGATGAAGGAGATGAAGAAGATGAAGAAGATGAAGAAGAAGAATACACACAGCCCACTGTGAGGCAGAATAGAGAGAATATGCCGTTGGGTGGCCGCTCTGAGACTCACCCTTTTGTAAACTTCAATGACACATCTGCTTTCCGAGAAGCAGATATTTCTTACTATGGTCGTCGGGTTGAGTACAGGAGTGAGCTCGCAAAAGGCCAATACTTCGTAAGTAAAAGCAACTGACGAAAAGATCAGAGAGTACCATGTTGACAAGAACAAGGAGATATATACGAAGAGAAGTGACACATCCCGGCTGGAATATAGATGCAGCACTCCGGGTTGTCGTTTCAAACTGAAGGCAAGAGCAACAAATGCCGGAGATACATGGATGATAACTGAGCAAGACACGCCTCACACATGCGAATCTGAGTTTGAAAGGTCTGACCATGCACAACTCACGGCATCAATTATCGCAGACCTCATCGAGAGCGGCATTAAGGAAGACCCCACTATGAGCATCCGGAGTGTG
The DNA here is from genome assembly GCA_025461045.1 of Carex parvula. NCBI lineage: Eukaryota > Viridiplantae > Streptophyta > Magnoliopsida > Poales > Cyperaceae > Carex > Carex parvula. The sequence continues at coordinate 7,358 of JAJGRW010001096.1, read as the reverse complement.
GCACACTGCGTGAGGGTTAGGTTTGGCAGTATAACCCCGAAGTACAACAAACTTTTGAGAGGTCGTGAGCTTGCAGTTGCCCGGCAATTTGGGAGTTGGGAAGAGTCGTACAATTTTATGAAACTATTGCTTAACGGGATATGTTACACGAATCCCGGCTCAAAATATCAATTTCTGACAAGTCCGAGCATCGATAAAAATACAGGACTGGTCAAAGAAGGTGTTCAGCAATTCAGGGCCGTGGCATGGGCTTACGGACCATGCATTACCGCATTTGATTACTTAAGGCCGGTGATCAGTATAGATGCAGCCTTCCTTTCTGGGCGGTATGAGGGCAGACTTTTGATGGCTTGCGCCTATGATGCCGATAACCAATTGCTGCCTCTAGCATTTGCAATTGTACATACGGAGAATGAAGAGAACTGGGGATTTTTCTTACACTGGCTTAGGATTAATGTGATTGGTGTGAATAGATTCGTATGTGTTATATCGGACCAACACAAGGGTATCAAAGCTGCATTGAAACCTGAATACGGATGGGATAGGGATAATTTTGTGCACAGGTATTGTATCCAACATGTTGCAGATAACTTGGTCCAGGCGTGTGGGAAGGACAAATGGTACGGAACTAGGTTCAAACAAGGAGCCAGGAAGAAGAAGCCAAGAAGGCTGAAAGAGATGTTCGAAGATTTTTGCTCGGTATGTCTAATATTGTCTAATTTATATCATTTTTGTTTCTTTTAGATGCATTTTGTCTAATTTTGCTTTGTTCTATTGCAGCAAAATCCGACGTGTAATGCTTTTCTGAGGAGAGTGGGCAAAGTACGTCCTGATGATGTCATGGAGCCGTCAAATTTTGAAAAAAATTTCCAGACCTGTGATGGAGGGTACCGATTTGGTATCATGACAACAAACGGCTCTGAGTCCCTGAACGCTGTCTTCAAGGATAGCCGAATGTTGCCCGTGGCTGCACTTGTAGAGGAGACATTCGCCAAGTGCAACAGGTGGTTTGTTCAACGGCGAGAGGCAGCGACGGAGCAAAGCAATGCAGAACAGCCTTTTTCCAAACGGGTACATGTTAAGCTCGCCAAACGGTGGGAGAAAGCTACAAAAATGGATGTCATCCCATACTCGCACGGCGAAGGTAATTACCAAGTCACGGGCCCAAATGAATATATTCCAGTGGTCCAAATGCAGGATGGATCTATGTCAATTATTCATAGAAGGTTCCAGTATATCGTGACAGTCGGGCCAGAGAGAAAAGTGGAATGTACATGCAGAGGTATCCAATTAACTGGGATTCCGTGCGCTCATATGTTAGCGGTTTGTCGTAATAGAAACTGGTCACCCAGCCTATTTGTTGCCCACTGGTATAGGGTGGACTACCTTCTGAGTACTTGGAATGCACTGTTTGTTCCTTATGGCAATCCTGAAGATTGGCCTATGACCACTACCCCTAAAATTGAGCCAAACAAAGATTGAATACGGCGTGGTAGGAGAAAACACATCCGTCAAGATATGACCATGGATGAAATGCAAGGTAGGCGACGGGGCACCGTCCTCGCCGTTCCACTTCTGACAGGCAGAGGCGAGGTAATGGGAGAAGTACTGGCAGGAACGGAGGCGGTTGGAATGCAAGGGCCTTCAGGTACTACCCAGCGAAGAAGGAGCACAACTCAAGCAGGTAGGAGGAGCACATCTGGCGCAAGGCCATCCGATACAGCACACCAGCGAGAAGAAGGAGTGCAACCAGCTAGAAGGAGCACATCTCAAATAGGAAGGACGAGCACATCTGGTACAGCTAACGAAGCGCAAGCAGGACCGTCCGGTACAGCGAACCGGCAAGACGAAACAGTGCAACAAGATAGAAGGAGCACATCATCATGGGGAACTGGTTGGCTCAGGGGCCTTCCTTTTAGAAGGAGTCGTAGGAATTAACTTTATTTTGTGAAGAATTTTTACTTTGAGGTTTGTATGAACTTTATTTGTATGTATTTTATTATGTTGCAGTTGGGGATTTATTTTATTACTTTGAGGTTTGTATGAACTTTATTTGTATGAACTTTATTTGTATGTATTTTACTTTGTAGACGAGGAGGATGGACAGTAACAATCGAGGAAAGGGCGAGGAAAAGAAATGCAATTGGGGCTGCGGAAGGAAGAGAAAGGACTGTCCAATTTGGTCTAGGAAATGTGTGCAAGGATCTGCTGATGATTTTAAACGAAATGACATATCTGATGATGATTTTGTAGAAAACCCCTACGGCTATGGATTGGGAAAAAAAAAAGATGATGTACAGACGCCTAAGACGAAGAGTAAGGCTAAGACTAAGGCTAGCACGTCGTCTGTTGTTACCGAGCCGTCATCGTCAACCTCGGACGATGATTTTGTTCCATGTACGTTCAAGACCGGTAAGACGAAATAGTATGTTGTATGATCGTTTGAAGCAGATATTAAGTTTGTATTTTATATTTTGGATGTTATTTCTGGATGTTGTATGATCATTTTTGAATGTTATTTCTTTTTGTTGTATGAAACATAACGAAACTAAAATAAACTACACTAAAAAAATACAACATAATAAAACGAAATAGAAACTACACTACACTAAAAGAACAAACTACAAAACTAAAGTAAAACATAATAAAATATAACATAGCACAACTAAACTAAAACTACCAAACTAAACTACACTACACTACACTACCATCATAAAACATAACATAGCACAACTAAAATAAAATATAATAAAATATAATAAAACATAACATAGCACAACTAAACTAAAACATAATAAAATATACCCTCTATCCATCGTACTGCGAAGGAGAGAATCGGTGAGGTGGTATACCCCTGTTCTCTCTACTGAATATGCGCTCATGCCAATCCTCCCACTGAGGCTGTCCTGCCTGCGCAGCGCGAGCTGGTGTAATATGATCCTCGAGGCTGTCCTGCCTGCTCATTGTAAGTGCTGTATCCCATGGATCCGAGGCCACATGGGTAGCTGGCGGTGGCGTGGGAGTATGGAATATGGATCCCACAAACTGTGAGTCATAATCAGCCTGAGTCCGGCTACCAGAGGCCTCCCAATCGTGAGCCATCTCTGAATACGGCTGACGCGGTGGCGGGGAGGCGGCTGTATCCCACTGAACGCCCGGCACCTTTAAGCGCTACCAGCAGCTATAAAAAAAAACGTTAGAAAAATAAAGGTTATGATAAAATGTTCATAACGCATAAAAATATGTTGTTTTAGATGCATTACCTGGCGAGCACCTTTCCGGCCAGTAGGGGTATAACCATCGTCTTCGAATATCTGTGAGCGAAGAAACTCGCCGTAATCTCCCTCTATATACACCGAAGCCATGCCGACCCGCAGGTACCAAGCCTGATATCTCAATAGGGGATCTCCCTGGAACTGCATCGTATCAATCTCCGGCATCTGCCATAAGTTGGCACTCATATTGCCCGCCTTGCTGCTAGTACTCCGAGTGATGCACACTCCAATCTCTATCCCAGTGATTACCGTGTGTTATCCTGTAATTCGTATGTTAGTTGCAATTTAAAGACAAGAACTAATGTTAAGTACAAAAATGCTAAAAAGAACACAACTTACCCGTGTAGCCTCATGATCACAGATCTCGGGACGTCTGGATCTGCGGGGATGAGTGGAGGAAAATGAAACTGACGGAGCACCCGGTCTGGATAGTGGTGCTCCACTATCCAGAAGCACACCAGCGGTCCCCTGTAGAGCCACATCTCCTGATCATCCGCTACAATCTGCGGCAGCCTCCCCTCAGTGTATAGCTCATGGTACGGAGTCCAGCGCACCTGCGTCTCACCCAGACTCTGAATCTGAGATCGGACCGTCCTGATACCTGCTGTCTTTCCGTGAGGGTTGTCCTTGTACTCATGATGTCCGTACCATTTCATGCCGAATGCCAGTCGATTTCCACTTTCGGGCTCTCCCCATGGATCCTCGTTCGGCTGAGGTACCCCCACCGGTAGCCGTGACCACGACCAATGCTGCAGAAGAAGCATTGGCCCGTAGATTTGCTTAGTTTTCCGCTATATTTTTGAAGAATACCAGCCGTCAGTGACAAGTTAAATAATTAAAATAAGACAACAAGTGCATGACAAGGTAGGTAATTAAAATAAGACATAAATAACATACTGACCTTGCAACCGTGGCACAAGTTGGAGTAGAGATGTGCTAGGACAGCCCCACCCAAGTTGAACCTGCCGCTCGACGCTAAGGTCTCGCAGCAGCTCTAGATACATCATCGGGATGGTATTACCACTAGCATCAGCAAACATGACAGAACCAAATAGGTCCATCACGAATCCCCGTGTGTATCTGTAATATCAAAATTATAGAGCAACTCATTTTTCCGCATGAAACAGAGTACAAAATAAATGTAATACAAATAGTTTGTATGAGTACCTCTGAATCTCGATCGGAGTGGAATCGCTACCTATACCTCTCGCAAACATAGCTCGCAGCTTCGCCTTGTCCAGACAGTACTTGGACTTCCCCTCGTTGCTGCGTATATCTGGCTCCGCTCCCAACAACTCAGCGAGCATGTAATTAATCGTCGTGTCATCTGGATCTGTGGGGTCAGATATGCCACCAACGGGCACGCCCTGGATAGGCAAACCCCATAGAGCACTAAGGTCCTGGAGAGTCACTGTCATCTCTCCAAAAGGTAAGTGGAACGTGTGCGTCTCGGGGCGCCAACGCTCCACTAGTCCTGCAATCAGGGACGCGTTGATGGACTTAGCCTCCGACTGTAGAATATCGACCAAGTGCTGCACCCCCAAATTTTGCAGATACGCATCCATCATCGGGAAGTACTGCATGTCAGGATACCGACCCCTAGCATTTATAATTGCCTCACTCTGCGTTCAAAAAAGTAAACACCATGAAAACCTAAAAATACAAAAATTCAACAAAATACAAACTTAAAAAAAAAAGTAATCAAGTACCTTCTGAGACTCGGTGCTCACTGTGAGGCATCCATAATAAAGGACTGAAATGATCCGTGCTGTCAGTGGGAATGGGCTCATCAACCGGGTCGGCTGCGGGTGGTCTCCTAGGCCGTCCCCTAGCCATCCTGCGTTAAAAAAAAGGTTAAACATGCTACAATTGGCTAAAATATGCTAATTGCGGTAAAAATACGCTAATATGCAAAAAGATGACTATGGAGTCAATCATAACATGCATTATGCCAATAAGAACAAAGAACCACTCCATACAAGCATATTTTTATAAATTTGTATTTTTTTTAAAGATAAAGTTTCCATTAAAAATGTATGAAATCAGTTAATGCAAACTAATTTCATTTCATACAAATTAATGCAAAATAAACTTTCAAATATACAACCAGCAAAAATAACTCATTTATTTGTTGCGAGTATAATTTGTTAATCACACAAATTTGATGATACATATAGTACATATTAAGCTTGGAACTATAGATAATATTTTCTACAATTTCGCTAAATAAGCTCGTATTATATAATAAGCTCGTATTATATAATAATATTTTATACAATTGTATGATTTTTCCAGCCTAATATATTTAAAATAATTTGAATTATACTTGCGCAAACATATATATTTTGAATTGCTTTCTCTTTGCACTACAATTTGAGTCTTCCTTCTCTCACGCTTTAAATTGAAGAAGAAGAAAAATAGACAATATTTTCAAACGAGACAGCTAACTAGATTGGTTGATGAAACAAAAGCAAAGAAATTGATTTATCATCTCTTTAGAATATAAAATTAATATGAAAAAGAAACCATTAATATTATGTTTGGCAAATAGAATATCTCCTTTAATATGGATCAGAATAGGAACAAAGTTATCAATTGAATATTCCTTGAACAATTTTTTTATTTGAATATCAAACATGGTCATACTTACTCAAATAAACATTCATGAACAGAATATAAACAAAGTTATATATTTCTTGAACAATTTTTGTAATCGAATATCAAACAAGGTCATACTTACTATTTCTAATAGCAAGAGAAATAAACATTCATGCTCAAAATATAACAAAGTTATATATTCCTTGAACAATTTTTGTATTTTAATATCAAACACAGTCATACTTACTATTTCTAATAACAAGAAAAATAAACATTCGATCATGATAAGAACATAAACAAAGCTATATATATTCCTTGAACAATTTAATTTTGGATTTGAATATAAAGCTATATATATTCCTTGAACAATTCCTTGACAATTCCTTCAACAATTCCTTCAACAATTTTTTCCTTGAACAATTCCTTGAACAATTTTTTGAACAATTCCTTGAACAATTTTTTGAACAATTCCTTAAACAAAGCTATATATATATTTCTTGACCTATTTCTAAGTATATTAACCTATTTCTAAGTTTACACAGATCAGAAATTGCGAAATTGCACAATTCACTAAGCATTATTAACTAAGCATTATTAACCTATTCACTAAGCACAATGCACAAATGCACAGATCAGAAATTGCACAATGCACAAATCAGAAAAAAATTTTGAACAATTCACTAAGCATTATTAACCTATTTCTAAGTTTACACAGATCAGAAATTGCGAAATTGCACAAATCAGAAAAATTGCACAAAAATTGCACAAACCAGAAATTGCACAGAAAATTCCAAGTGAAGAGGTGGAGGGGCGGAGGGACGGCCTAGGAGGGGCGGAGCCGCGGCTAGGCGCAGAAGGCGGCGAGGCGGAGGGGTGGAGGCGCGGCCTTCTTCTTTTTTCCTTTTTTCTGGCGGAGAGGCAGTCGGCTAGGCGGAGGGCGAGGCAACACAGAGAAGGCGGTCGGCTAGGCGGAAGGGGCGGTCCTTTTTCCTCAGGCGAAGCCTTCTCCTTTTTCCTTTTTTCTGGCGACCAGGGTTTCTTGTTTTTCTGGCGGAGAGACACAGAGAAGCGGAGAGACACAGAGAAGAAGAAAGGTCACGGGTCGGGTTGGGTTTGAATTAAAAATTCGGAACGCCAGGATTATCAGCGTTCCGAATTAAAAATTCGGAACGCTAGGATTCCTAGCGTTCCGAATTTTTAATTCGGAACGCTGATAATCCTGGCGTTTTGGGTAAAAATAAAAATATTTTAAAAACCTGGTTATTTATATTAAAATATATTTTTTTTGGGTAAAAATAAAAATCACGGATAAATTTGAAACCAAATTAAGCTGTTGTCCTGTATACTGTGTGCAAGTGCAGGCTAGTTCAGCCTCACTAATCTTATTTGTGATTAATATTTTTCACAGGGTTAACTACTGAGTACCAGCAGCCCTAGCACTTAGCAGCGTGATTCCTCAGTATTGTTTTAAACATTTATCATCTC
>JAJGRW010001095.1:3025944-3063266 GCA_025461045.1 Carex parvula | reverse complement strand
ACTAAATGCGTAACAGTTTCTAAAGTACATTGATTATTTATAAAATTATGCTATTTTTTATTTAGTCTCAACATCATTAATTATCAATTATATATATGTGTGTGTGAGAGGAGAGTTCAAATATCTTTACTTTTATACTTTTTATCATGTCTCTGTTTTTAGTTTCTTGACAATAAAGAATTTTTGAACACTAACAAAATATTTTTTTATTAAAGGGCGTATACATTCTAACATTTTTTAGATGTAATTTGCGAGAATTGAATTTACGTCTCTATGTAAAAAGATAGACTTGTATCACTTCACTAAGCCGGCAATACTAATTCAAATGAAACATAATATTATTTTTTTATGTACTATGTATTTTTTGGTATATCATGTAAAATTTTATAACTTGTCTTGCGCTTTTTATTTTTATTTTAATAAGCATCAGAAATTATATATATCAAACGATGTGGATGAATGAATGTTAATTTCTCATGCTGCTCTCGGAGACTATGCTGCTTGTCACAATATGAATAAAATATTACCAAAATTTTCAAGCATGCATGTTTTTGTTATTTGAAAATTAGAACTTAAATTATTATTTTTAATTAAATAAAGATATGGATAATGAAGATATTACATAGCACCAGAGTCAATATTTTAGAATGGATACAATTTAATGCCGCTATATGACACGTGTATGAAAATGCAGTTAGAAGTTATCTCCACAAAATTGATTTCTTTTGCCGACAAAATATTTATATAAACTAAAAAAAAAAACACTCATGTTATCATTGGAACAAAAAAATATAATAGGGAATGTTTTTCCTAAGCAACTTCAATGTAGCATCGCTGACATCTGTTTCAACTCTGTGAATCAACAAGACAACAACTTATTTTAAAAATATATATAATTTTGAAAATTTGTCTTGTTACAATTCTTTGTGGCATCACAGACCACCAAAAAAGTGGCGTGTCAACAGCAATTTTTTTTATTTTTTTTGCAGAGGACTTCTCATTATTTAAAAACAATTCAGAAATTTAAAAATATATATCGCTTCTATTTTGCCCACAGGAAGTTTCGTTCTATAATATATATGGAAACAATTCTATCAATTTCGCTTTATATAATGAACATAACAATATTTTTATTTCATAATAAAATTGCATAATTATGTCAGAAATCAGGACACGTGTCCTAAAGTTTATTCATATTTTTATGTTCAACCAGAATTTTTTATATCAATATTCCTATCCTATTTATTGTAGTAGTTGTTGTTATATTATTATCATTGTTAATCGTTACTACAGTAATTCTAGATAACTAAAGTTGAGTGAGGCTACGGTGCTATGCATAGCACCAATTGGATCCGTGCAACGGCTCAAAATTTGACTTTTCAAAATTCTAACGGTCGATCCGAACCGTTCAACATGATTATAAAATGAATATGTACTTGCAAACCAAATTTTACATTTTTTCGAATTTTTTTACTATTTTTTCGAATTTTTTTACTATTTTTTCGAAAATCACTTGATCTGAACATTCTAGACCATCCAAAAACAGCCTATCTAAAAAAATAGTAAAAAAATTCGAAAAAATGTAAAATTTGGTTTGCAAGTACATATTCATTTTATAATCATGTTAAACGGTTCGGATCGACCATTTGAATTTTAAAAAGTCAAATTTTGAGCCGTAGTACGCACCCAATCCGTGCTATGCATAGCACCGTAGCCTCACTCATTAAAGTTAGTTGTATTAGTAATTATATGTTACTGTTTATAGTAATTTGATATTATTTGTTATCTTACATCATTTCTATTTAATCAATACATGATTTTGACATTTGCTCTAATTGGTCAACTGTTCGTAATTTAATTTAATTTTAATCAAGAGGATAATTGTTTAAAATAAATACAGAGCTTAATAAAGTCAATGATGGCGCAAAAGCAAAGATGGTTCAAGTCCAATGACAAAAGCAAGAACCAAAACATTGAACTTCTTTGCATTGTTTTTTAAATACAAGAATAAATGTTCTGGTCACTATCACTAGCTTTGAATTGTCTCACTACAATTGGTTCATATCTCAAATGCAAAATTTAAAGGTTCTATGCTCTTATACACCCGGAAGTGAATACCTAGATGATTCCATGTTTATGTTGATTAAAATATTAAGTCAAATAAAGAATAAGTCTCTAGTATGGTACTCAGGAGCGAATTCAGAATTTTCGTCAGGCGACAAAAAAATAGCTAATCGAATTTAAATTCATTAACTAATTGGGTACTCAATAAAAAAAATACTTTAACTTATATTTTTCAATGCTTAGACTTGTAATTTCTTATGCTATACCTTATAATTCTAATTACCAATCAAAATTGAACAAATTTATTTTAATTTTAACTCTAAATTTAATCCGTTACAAATTAAACATCCAGAGGGGAACAAAAAAAATTTCATGTAGGGGAGCAAAGTCAGTTAGAACCGATAGATCTCTATTAAAACTTAAAATTTAGGAGAGGCAGCTGTTCCCCTGAGACCATATGGGTCCGCCCCTAATTGGTAGTAAAAAATGACATTTTTTATATGGAAGATGGTGAGTTATAAATCCGGATGAAGATTCCTTGTGAACATCAATTGAAATTTATAAAGCTACATCTCTATATCTTTTTTTTCAAAAATGAAAAACAAAACATCAATAACAGAACATTGATCATATATGTTTTAGAGGGGAGGACTATTACACAAATTTAAATTCTCAGAAATTAGATTGACTTCAAACTACATATTCAAATCATTATAATTAATTTATTTCACGAGTAATATTTTTACAAAATCATAATTTTTGATTTAATTTAGTATAAAATCAAGTGATTAAAAATAAAAATAAGTTTATATATTATTTTAAAGTATATTTTGTAACCGTTTGACTATATTTTAAATTAATTCAAATATTTATAAATTTAACATGTAAATATATTACAGATTGATTTCCATGATTTAAAATCGTTATTTGAAATAAATCGTTATTTGTGATTCACAAGTTCAAAGATGCGTATTATTGGCCCATTATTTTCTAGATATATTATATTAATCGATAGAATTGTTTTTCCAAAATATTGTGTATAGGTAAAGAGGAGGTCGGCAAATGCCCCATGACGTTCAAATGCTCCAATCGTAGCCAACATATTTATCTTCAATTTTAAAGGGTCAAACAGACGATCATAACCACTCAACATGATATCCACATTAAAATATGATTAAAGATCAAATTTTTTATATTTTTTGAAATTTTTTTACTATTTTTTAAGATAGGTACAAAACCATTATTTTTAGATGGTCCACAATTATCTTAAAAACAATGATTTTGTATCTATCTTAAAAATAGTAAAAAAAAATTCAAAATATATAAAATGTGATCTCTAAGTACATTTTTACGTGGATATTATGTTGAGCAGTTCAGATCTTTTGTTTGGACTTCAAATTGAAAATAAAAATGTTAAGATACAATTGGAGCATTAAACGATGTGGCATTTGAGCCCTCCTCTTGTTTAAAATATCTAGATATATATTATGCATTCATTTTATTATTGTGGTTTGATTCTGATTAGGGTTGCAAACGGGTCAGATATTATCCGACCGTATCCGCATCCGTATCCGAAAATTAAATACGGATATCCGATATCTGAATATCCGTGTGAATAAGGATACGTATATGGTTTTGAATTTTAATTCCGTATCTGAATAGTAGATAAATACCATATAGTTTACTATATATTATGAAAATATTTATGTATATATATATACGGATATCCAATATCCGATCCGTATTCGTAAGTATTTGTCTAGTATCTGATCCATATCCGTATTCGAAAATTAAAAGCTGATACGGATAATGGTTTTTACCATTGTCCGATCCGTTTGCACCCTAAGGGCCTGTTCGGCTTTCAAATGAGATTGGGAATGGGCTCGGGAATTGGGCTAATTTGAACTGTCAGTTACTGTGCGCGTGGGAAAAAAAAAATTCAGTTCAACTGAATTTTTTTTTTTCCACACGCACAGTAACTGCGCCGATCAGGCCCTAATTCTGATACAAGAATCAATACTTAGCTACGCAGATTGTCGTATAAATGGCAAAACATTATCGTAATCGGACAGGTCAAAAGAAAAATAAAAAGCAGAAGGTTCTCAATCAGTGCAGACATTTCTTCAGCCGACTTCCGCACAATGAAAGCGTTGCAACTTATGGAGGTGTTATGGCTACGCAACTTGCCCCCATATCGTATAGTCGGATCAAATTTATAATGCTTGTGTAACATCCGACTAGAGTTGGCAATCGGACGGGTCGGATCAGATCGGGTCTCAGGATTAGTTTGACTTTTGATAATTGTCGGATCATCGAACGAGTTGGATTGAATACGGTTAATTGGATTCGAATTAGGTTGGATCGAGCCATTACACCATATCGGATCGTGTTTTTTATTTCATATCGGATCGAGTCGAGATTGAATCAGTTTGACTTTAAAAAAAAGTCAAAAGTCAAAGTGAGCCGTGACATTCAAATTAAAGCGAGTCAGATTTTACCACCGCTTCGGTTTGACAATACAATTTCTTCATTAATTATGCATAGCAACTTGTTAAACTAAACGACAGCGTAATAGTGTATGACATGACATAAATAATCGGTTTTCTAATAAATTTTTTTTCTTTTTTGAATAAAGCTTGAAGTCAAGCCACTTAACTATTTAGTTCTCATGTTATTACAACAAATGATTTTCTCTGTTCGAATTGAAATCTATGATCTTCAACATAGAGATCATGTGTTTTTGCCACTAGATTAAAGACTAATTCTTTAAAAAATAAATTATATCATTAATTTATTGAAAACATACTTCATGATACATTTGAATATGTATCCAACTTAATTATATCATCAATTTATTGAAAACATACTTCATGATACATTTGGATATGTATCCAACTTAAATAAAATATCATTAATTTATTGAAAACATACTGCATGATACATTTGGATATGTATCCAACTTATGAGTAACAAAAACATGAGATATATATTTCATATGCCTCTTAAAGACAGTAAGATTTCATTTTGTTTGTATAAGCTCCTGATGAGCAATCTTTGCAAAAAATAAATTAAAATGAAATTTGGCAGGAATATATTGACTAAAATTTAGTTTATTTTTTAATTGAAAGATGATATATGGTACAAATCAAATGCACATATATCTAAGTGGAAAGACTTATAATTTAATTTTCTTTGTTTTTAAGAAAAAAAGTTTGTCATCCTATACAACCTAATTTCCATCAAAATAGCTTCCTCTTATGTGAAATTCATATGCACCACAGGTTTAAAATTGAAGTGTAATCTGTAAGTCACCATGGAGACACACAGTTGTGCAAGGAATCATTTCTCATACGTAGATATGATAGCCGTTTTTTGACCTTTTATAAAACTTTGAACGGCTATAGTTCACACAGCATCTACTCAGTCAAACATTTGACATGATCTAAAGGCACTTAGGCACCCATAGCCTATACATGTAGTCTATATAGTCTATCTGAGCTTATGATATGGTCCAGTTTGTATTTATTTTGTGGTCCGGATTGTATTTTGGGCCGCCTTTTTCATTTAATTTTTAGTTATATTTGGAATTATTATAGTACATGACATCAGAAATGGAAGTACAATGTCATTGAATTTGGCAATTAATTAATTATTTTGAGAGGATATTATCTCCATATTAATTAGTGGGGTCACATAATTAGTGGGGCTGTTGCAATCACCATTCAAAAGGATATTAAAAATAAAAAAAAAGGTTTACCAACTCATTTACTTTTTAAATAATGATTTACATTATGACTTGTGTCTGATCCTATACTAAATAAAAATTATCCAGTAACTTTATAACTTAAATTAACAATTCTAAAAGTACACTATAACTTGAAGCTGTAGAAGCTTGATTTGAAGCTAAAACCTCTTTGAGTATCTCCTAAGGTACCTGACCGTGTAGAATACTCATAGCCGGACCACGGTGCGAGAGCAGCTTGGGTCCGATGGGTTTCGGGACCCTCCGATCTGCTTTAAGTTCGAGCACACGAATTTTAAAGCAGATGTGAAATTTGCAGTGCGAATCTTAAAGCAGATCGGACGGTCATCAAACCCATCAAACTCACTTCGAGTCCGATGGGGTCTTCTTTGAGAACGTGCTAGATGAAAACGGACGACTCAGATCTCATTCTACACGGTCAGGTATTGCACTGGATCTGAATTTAAATATGTTGAATAATGCAGGAAAAACAAACAAATTCGAAAAAATATGTGGTTGAAATCGGCACAGCAGCGGGATATACCTGATATTCTGTTACACTATTGCATGGCTGGATCAGCACATTCTCACACTAACATCCACCAAAAGTGCAAACTGCTTTCCAGTAAGATTTTGCTAAAAAGGAAGAACATATATGGTCCCAAAAGAGCAGTAATAACAGTAGCACCAGCAAGTGTGTGTGTAAGGCGCCCACCGTCCACTGTCTCCAATAAAATTTGAGAACCCCCTTTTACCCCCACTCATGCATGTTCTGTGTGTACCCATAATCTCATCTCAAATCAAAATGTTTCTCACAATCCAAATTCCATGCTGGCATGAAAACAGCTTAACAATATCGAAAAAAAATCAGAATTCGAATGATTGCGTGTTAGAAAAGTAAAGTTTGTGGTAGCTTAGTGGAGCTAGCTGTTATATATAAAGAGTTATTTTGGGACCCCTAATATAATTTTAGAGACAAGCATAGATTTCTGTAAATAAGGATCAAGGAAAGGACACTGAACAAACCTACACCTTAAAATTAGAGTCTAAAAGTTGGATCATTCGGCGAATGAAATTTACAACTGAGAACCTAACAAAGTTCATCTGCTGATAATGACTTGTCGAAGCCTGCGCACCCACAACAAACTAACATTATTGATATGCTATGTTGCATTCAAATTTTCTCCTTTTTTATATTTATTTTTGAGAAAGTTTCTTATAACAAAGGGAAACCCCTTTCCATTTGACCATGTCATTCAAACAGAATCAAATACAAGAAAACTATCTTTCCCATCACATGATTATTACCCCGTAAGGCCGTAAGGATACGCAGTACTGTGATGCAACTGGTACTAATAAGTTTGGAACATATATGTGATTAAGCCGAAACCAAAAACTAATAGTTTCAATATCCTCTAGCTATAACAAGTGTTAAAAACAGAAATCAACTATCTTTACTGATAGCCGACTTGGTATACAAGAATATGACTATAATTTGCATGTGTACAAATCAGATTTCTATGAACCGAAGGCGCCAAAATAACTTGAGCCATCCTTTTTGTTATTACCAGCTTCCCCTTTAGGTTTTTTTTTCCTGCATTCTTTGAAGGGATAATCTTCAATTGACCTAAAGACTAGAAATGGAGTTGCAAGAGAAGCAAAGAGAAACTGAAACTGGAGTTTTGATAAGAAATTATCAAAATTGAGTGTCATTTGATTTAAATTATTTCAAAATTTCAACATAAATGAATAATTGACATGATAATTAACCATGTCAGAAGCACAAAGCTTCCACAATTATTTCTTAACCATATCTGGGGTTGAATAATAAATCAAAGGAACTCCTGGTACCTTGCACATTTTTGAACTAAATTTACTCTATATATTATGGTTTATATAATTTTACCAACAGTATCGCACCTAATGCATCATATTGCAGCTAATAGGGACTCAGAAATTCAATTTAACACTACCAAGTCTGGTACCCACCTACATCTCACTCTAGTCATGCAAATATTTCATTAACTAGGTTGACCAGTTGTCATTTGACCCAACAATTTTGAAGTACGTTTGGTCTCTGTTGAATTCATTGTTTCATTTTTAACTGCATAATGAATGAAACATTAAAATTTTGTACGATAAATCTCTGAAAACAAAGCTGGTCATATGTAAATGTCACAACCGGATCAAGTATGTGAACATGAATTCTTTATCAATTTCCCATTGGTTCTGAATTTGCTGCTATTTTCGCCTCGAAAAACAGGACCTTACTTTCCAGTCCGATCCAGATCACACCATTACTGGCTTATAAGAGGCCTTAAATCTTCTCAAGATGTAATTCTTAGTTTTACTGAATTTCTTTAGGTTGTATCTGGTATCAGGTACCAGCTGTTTGGTACCATGTTATTCCACTTAACTCTTGATTTCAATTGAAATCCGTGGATATTCCGACTTTTATTAAAAAAAAAGAAGAGGCCTTAAATCCTGTCAGTCCGATTTATATCGGACAGATTGAAAAATTACAATCCTACTTTCCGAGTTGAGAATAACAGGAGAAAGGAATCCATTTACCAATAGGTATAGTTGTTTGCTGCTTGCATGATTACAATACATGCTACAGTTACACAACTTGCTCATCATTTTCTTTTTACATGTCCATCACCATTTTCAACAAATTTCAGGCACTTAAGAAAACCAAATTTCATGAAAGTTTCTGTGTCATCTCATTTTTGAGAGCCCAAAACAAAACTGTACCCCCTAAAATACTAGAGCTAAACTAAGGGGAGCTATACCTAGTAAGAGGCCTTTTTACTGTAAAATCCTGTCGGTCCAATTTAGATCAAACCACAGACAGAAAAAATATACGATCCTACTTTCCGAGTTGAGAATAACAGCAGAAACGAATCCATTTACCATTAGTAATATAGCTTATTGCATGATTACAATACATGCTACAATTGCATAAATTGCTGATTATTTTCTAATTACATGTCAATAGCCATTTTGACAAATTTCAGGCACTTGTGAAAACCCAAATTTCATGAAACTTTCTGTATCATCGCATTTTTGAGAGCCCAAATCAAAACTGAACCCTCCAAAAAACTAGTGCTCAACTAAGGGGAGCTAAACCTTGTAATATGTGAATAATCGCCGACATTAGCTACAAATAAGGGGTCTTTTTCCTCAGTTGATTTTTCAAGCTGGTGGTTTGATTGCTCGAGCTCTTTGGTGAGGTTGTCCATTGTCCTTTTAATATTGGCCTTGCTCATTTTTGCATTGCCTTCTCCTACTGAGATACCGACCATGGTGATTTTTGGTAAGAGAGGATTCTGCATCATTTCCCTGTGGCACTCGTAAAAATTAATCTTAATGAATATACATTGGAGAGTTAAAAATGCAGGGATTGAAAGAGAACAATACATAGCCCCTTCTTTGCTTCATAACTGAAGTCTAATACACTTACAAACAACAGCCGTTAATTCACTATTTGCAACTAATGGGCCCACAGTTTTTGTGGTATTTGCAAACAACAAATGTTACACTCGGGGACAAGAAAGACAACTTTCTTCTCTTGTCATCTATGCGTGTATGTGCTTTATGCAAGGTCATTTTCTCAGATTCTTGTTTATGAAAATAGTCTTGTTCAATTTCAAAAATGGCCTTTTCAGATATCATGATTCCACATTTATAGCTGGAAACAAAAACTGGTACGAAGCAAACATAAATTAGTATAACTATTTGATTAGATTTAAGCAAACTTTCTTTTTCTCTATTTGCTGAAAAGGTTGAAAATAAGTAGTTTATACTTTGCACCATGTCATGTGATCCTTATATGATTGACATCTATTTAGTTGATTTCTTTTTGCATGACTACTCATGACCAACTTTGTTTTGCTTGCAGTTATGGACAAACTCAACTTAGGTGTTAATCCCAAATAAGAAAATATTGGATGTTATTTGCAAAAAGCTCCACGTTACATTTTGACTAGTTTGTAGAAGAAACCACCATTTGTGATATTTGCAACACCATACAGTTTTGGTAATGTACAAAAGCACCACAATTCTTGAACAGAAGGTAAATCTAATAGAATAACGCAAGTTACATATTATTGGACAAATTTGTCACTCTAAATGCTAAAAAATAAAAAAAGTGTTTAGCTAAGTTGTCTTATCATTTGACAAATGATTAATAAGGACAAGTGTGAGAGGAAAAAAACACATGGAAAATAAATTATTTTATTTTTTATTTACAGCAATGGACAAAGGATACCACTATTGTTGATCCAAATATATGGTTATGTAGGTGACAAAATCCAAACTAGTATCTAGTTTAGCAATATACGACACTTTTAAATTTTTTCTCTGCTACCAAGTTACTGCTCATGTATTCTTTCTATTAAAACCTTTTTTTTTAATAAATATAAGGTGTTTTTCAACAATATAATGTAAAGATGGCACTAACCCTTTGCTAGAATGGTCGTCCATTTTGATTCTTTCCTCCTTATCTCGCCATAGATTAGAAACCCAGTCGCCAAAAGGAAATTGAAAATTATTATGGTTTGCCAATTGGTTCTCATCTTTATTAGATCTTTTATTTGACTTGACATCATCTTTGAACAAGTTTGAACTGATGCTAGGATTGGCACTTGCTGATGCTACCACTCTGTTATAAGAAGCTGCACTCCTGCAAAGTAATTAAAATATTCATTATATTAACAAACAATGTTACATTACTAGCGGTTTCTTATTACACAATATGATACTCCAGTATCACATACATATCAATTGCAATGGATTTCACACATTTATGTTTTTGCAAATTGCACCAGTTGATTCCCATATCAACAATTAGCAGTTTAGCACCCAACAGTCTAATATTTAAAAGAATATCCTGGCAGTGTTTTGGATATTTACACATATAACCAACTGTTAAACTAAGGTTAGATCAACAACAATGATTAAGCCCACCCTCAATTTCCCTTTTTAACCTGAAAAAATCAATTGGTATCAGATGTAGGAAAATAAGCTTTTGACATTTATCCTGACAAATAGAAAATCATTACTGGTCTAATGGTCGGAATGGGGTCCGCAAGTCGGTGATACAGAAAGTGCATTTGAAAGAATTTATTATTATACCATGCTTTGGGTTTGGATATATTGAGGCATGAACTATACCTCTCTTCAAATGACTCTACTACATAAGGAATCTTTGGTTGAATGCCGGTGGCTTTCCGCAACCACTTGTTGCCAAGAAGCACTTTATCAACCACATCAAGAAAGTCAATCTCAGCAATTTTCGATAACACGCTTAGAGGTATACCTGAATTACCCATTTCATCCATCAACTCTTGAACCTACATGTACAAATTCATCAGAAAATAAAAAAAAAATAGAGGGGGTGGGGGGATAAAAAACACAATACCTTTTAAAAAAGATCCTCTAAAGTCTAAATTTTTTTTAAAATAAAATAAAAAAAAATCGTGATCTTTGATATTTGCAAAACACATGCATTTCGAATGTGCAAGACAATGCTAATTCTGTCTAAAGAATTACTTCTATTAAAAAAGTTTTCCCCCATTGTTTTACATTCTGTTATGTTTGATTTCTTCTCATTGTAGTTATATGGCTTTGCAAATAACTCTTTTTTTTTTGAAAAACTTCAGTGGCTATGAAAGCTTTGCAAATAACTCGATCATGGTTTCTGCAATATTGATAAACAGTTGCTACTTTAGATCCAGTAGCTTAATCTAAACACCAAATTTCATTCATATATCATGCTTTTTATGGCTCTAGCACTGCAAAGTAAAGTAGATCTCTCTCTCTACTTCTTTTTATTTTTTTTTAAATCTTGGCAGAGGCTACCAAGTTGTGCATTAAACAAATAAGTCGTCATTACAACAGTATCAACAACCCATGAAAATAGAAACATAAACAACCATTCCCTTATTACATAATACTCAACTCAAATCCCAGCAACTTCCAAGTTCCCTTTTAACATCTTCAAACTAAATCTCTCTCTATACTTCATTCAATTGGTTTATCCATTTTGTTTTGGCGCCATTGCGTTTACTTTTTTCTTTTTTCTGTCTCAAAATTAATTGCAACAATGATTCCAGACACTTAGTGGATGTCAACTCTTTTTGGAGTACAGTAGGATTTAGGCAGGGTTAAAAATTGCCAATTAAAGTAGAGCAGGGTTAAATTGCCTCAATCGTGCCTTATATCCTTTTTATCTCCGTTTTCCAAGTCCAAACAATCAATCCGAACCTCTCAACATGATCTGTATATTAAAATGTGCTTGGAGACCAAATCTTATATTTTGAAAAAAATTTACTATTTTTTTTATAGGTACAAAATCATTGTTTTTGGATGGTCCAAGATCTTCTGAAAAACAATTATTTTGTACCTATCTAAAAATATAGTAAAAACTTTCTAAAAAATGTAACATTTGGTTTCCAAGCACATTTTAATTTGGAGATCATGTTGAGCGGTTCAGATCGACTATTTGGAATTTGAAAACAGAAATAAGGATGTGAGGCACGATTGAGGCATGAAAGACATGAGGGATTTGAATCCTACTCATTAACGTATAATATACAAATTCAGCCCTCATCCCTGCATCAGCCACAATACAACAAAAAGTTGGGGAAGGCTACCTCAGGTGGCTCGAACAAGCTATCACTACTCTCATCTATGATCTCAGCCGTTAGGTTATCATCGAAGTCATTTCGCTGTTGTATGTGCCGATTTTGAATCATTGAGTGGAAATGCTGGTCTATTGATGACTCCAGGATGTTGTCTAGCAAGCTCTTATCAAAAAAATATGGTGTATACCTGACAACATAATATATACAGTTTGTTTTTATTTTGTTTAAAAATCGCAGACAGTTGAGAGAGACAAAAGCAGAAACTTTTACATTCATGGAAAACACCTGACACTTTTCACAATTCAAAGAAAGTGCGAACTACCCTTCTTATTAACACATAGAGAGAGAGAGAGAGAGAGAGAGAGAGAGAGAGAGGAGGGAAGAAGAAGGTAAAAGAAAATTATATGGGTTCTTTCTTGTTTTATGGGGTAAATAGATTTAGTAGGGCACAAAACTACAAAAACAGATTATCTTAATACTGAGTCCACCTCCTAATATTAGGATCTCAACGAAAGTCCTAACGGCCTTCAAAACCTATCGAATAAGCCTCAAAAGAAGAATCCAAACCGTTCAAACTGATTTACTTCACGAGTGATGCATTTACATACAAAATTTATAAATTTTTGAATTCATTTGGTATCAAGTCATGCGGTAAAAAATGATGAAAAATGAATGCATTAAAATTAACTGAAAACTTTCTATTTTTCACCTTTTTTTACTGCTTGACTTGATACTAAATAAATTCGAAAATTTAAAATTTTTAAATGTAAACAAACCTCTTATGAAGGAGATCGGTTTGAACGGTTTGGATTTTTCATTTGAAGCCTATCCTATAGGTTTTGGGCCGTTAGGACTTTCGCTGAAATCCTAATTTTAGGAGCGTAGCCAGACTCCTTAATAATTGGATTATACAATACATACCATCTAATACCATCGTTTGTAGCTATAGCAATGTTCAAATTCTGAGCAGTAAATACCGGTACACCATGAAGCTTTCTCCTCCTACCCCTTTGTGGGGCTGTTTTCAACAACTTTTTAGCTGCCTTTACCTGCATATGTTTGAATGCAAAAGAGAATCACTTAAATTATATCGAAGAAGAAAAATTTATGTGTTGTTAGCTATAAAGAGAATCACTTTATACCTGCTTTTCATTTGGAACAAACTGAAACATCTGAGGCTTTTCCTGCAAAATAGAGGACACCAAAACCTCAGGGATATTCTAACAAGAAATGATTTTACAACTTTAGTTCCACCCATTGACCCATATGATGCTTCCACTTGGGCACTTACTAAATGAGGTGCGAAGAAATGAGAATATATGATAAGAAGAATCAGTTAGAGATAACTGGTAAACATAAATGAAAAGTTGAATTTTACAACTCAAAGTGACTAGAATTTTGGATTTGAGGTATCTGTTAAGAACATCTGCTATAGCTGAAAAAGATTCTAAAATCATAAGATAGCATACCCTGAAATTCTCATATGCGACATCAAGCCGGCAAGCTCCTACCATCCCAGCGGGTATCTTCAGCTCTTTCACATATGAAGCTGTGTAATTTAGGCTGAGTCAACCTAGAAGTTTAATTTATGCTCTTAAGTCTTATCATTTTTTACCTCGGATTGAAAATTGGAACTTATAAATGGATGTACCTGCATCACTCAGATCCATGAAAAACCGGAATACAGGTCCATCAGTGTCGCTATTGGTAACATCCGCTATGAACTTTTTCAACCATTGTGGCGCCCTGTAAAATACATAATATGTTCAAATTCATGCTGGGCAACAAAAATTTCATTGAAGCTGAACTAATCTCAAGAGCACTGATAGCATCACAATCCGTTGTACATGTCTATGAAGCACTGATACAAGACCCTTACTTGTTTCAGGGTTTGAACATTGTGACGTGCAACAAACCTAATAAGAACTACTCCAAAGGCCTTTGTTTGAAGCCTGTGTCTCAGTTTTTGTTTTATTCTTCTCTCAAAGGTTGTGATAAAGAAGAAGGGTACTGTCCTCCTAATATTTTATTAATATTAATATTCATTATTAAGTGATTAATTTCAGGAATGTGAATTTTGATAAATTAAGTGAGTTTAGATGGGGAAATAACTAATATTAAAGTTTTGATGGGGAAATATCTAAATTTAGAAGTTATGGTGGGCATATATCTAAATTTCTCTACTATTAATTAACTTTCGCAATTGAGATTTTATCTTCTGACAAATTAATAAAAAAGGACATGCTACAAATTACCAAGTGTAATGTTTATTCCCTTCATTCTCAACATATAAACAGGCAATACAAATATTCTGTCAGTTATACCTTAATGAAATTACATCTCACAGGCACACTTTCAGATATATCAAAAACTGAGAGCAAAAGGCTCCACCTTTTAGTGAGAAATGGAAGGTTCAAGTGTCTGGTCACCGCCATGAGGCCATTACCAGACGGATCGAGCATCGTAAAAACCTGTCCCACGAAAGCGGGCCCACCTCCGCCCTTCATCGAGCCGAGACCGTCAATTCTCACCCCCGGTGATACACTCCTCGACTGAGGTTGCGCCGTCGAGAAATTCGATATGGGAAGTAGAAAAGGCACCATGACTGAAGGAGAGCAAACTGGTACTGGCGCATGTACCGATTTGGGACTGAAAGGGAGGCGCGAGAGAAGCGTAGAGGTGAGAGAAGAAAGGAAATTAAGGTGAGGTAGAGGTTCCGATTTTAGCGAAAGCGAACTGGGTGAAGAAGGCGCCGTAGCCATAGAAGAGCTGTGAGAATCCATGATTTGCTAAGCTTCGCTTGGTCGATTGGACAAGCAGCTTATTTAGTTTCTTCGGTTTTCACTTTTTTTTTTTTTGGCAAAATTTCTTGGATATCCTCGTTGAACTTAAATATTATGTATTTCTTCCCTCAAAACAAGAAACGAAAGTATCACATCTACTCTCACATTTACCTAATCAAAATTTAAAACATATCAAATGTGCGTAAACCTTTAATTTTACGAATAAATTTTACAAAAGGAATTTAATTATACCGAAAGAGATTTTTCGTCTATTTCAGATATGGCATTTTACATTAATTTAACATTTTATTTTACACAGAGAAGATGTCCATCAAAGAGCCGTTTTTGTATATAATTATTTTATTTAGCGATTTGAATAGACTAATTGAATATATAAAGCTTGATTTATAGTTCAAACACGGTTAAATAATATATGCTTTCCTTATCTCTTATGATAGCTTTTAATTTGTTGTGACAAACCTGGAGTGTAATCTGCTCACCAAGAAGGGTTGGTGAGTACAACTTCAAAATTTTATCGGATCTTTAAACGATGAATTCAAACTGTTGAAATTCATCTACTTCATGAGTGATGCATGCACATTCAGAATTTTAAAAGTTTCGAATTCATTTAGTACAAGATCTAGCGGTAAAAAAAATAATGAAAAATGAATACAAAAAACTTGTAAAATAATTTGTAAAAGGTTCATTTGTTTTACCACTTGACTTTATACTATCTGAATTCGAAACTTCCAATATTTTGTATGTACATGCATCACTCATGAAATAAATAAATTTCAATGATATGAATTTGTTGTTTGAAGACAATCCAATAGATTTTTAAAATTGTCCTCACTTACCTCTATTAATGAGCACATTACTCTCTCTCTATATATATATAGATATATTGCATCATGCTAACTAGAAGCATTTTGTAACTTTTCTATGAATCTCAACTTGAAAAATCATGACTAGATTGCCAGATCGAATAATATAGAACGTACAATAATTTTTTTTTTTGAGATAAACACAATGCAAGAAACTTGCACAAGTTTTATATGATCCTCATCATCAAATAGGTGATTTTTTTGTCAGATAAAAATATAAACATAACAATGTTCATTTGTGGATTATATAAAAGAATTTGTATTTCATACATGCTTTTGCTTTTCGTATTATATATGATTTCAACGTAGAAAAACAAATATGCGTTGCATGTTAAAAAGTGAGATATTTGAGCTATTTAGGTACTGTAAAATATAATAATTGTATTTGTGTGCTCCAAATGTTTTAATACGTTTACAAAGGAGATAACATTAAAACAACACAAGAACAAGATTGACAATTATAGCAAAAATAAGTAATGCATGGGGAGACAGTGACACAGGATGGTTTTATTAAATATTTGTTATTCTTTTTGTTCTATTTATATTTGTTGATTTTGTATAAAAGTAGTGCTTGAATTTGGTGATTTGTTATGTTGTTGATTAAATTCTTGAAGTTTTTGAAATTTTATTGTATTTCAGTGAATTCATCCCTATTCGATCTTCTTGGTAAATTAATTTAATTACTGCAATAAAATATTTTTTTCTTAATTAATAGATTTAATTTTTTTAAGTACAAAAAGAGTTCATCACCTTAAATCAAAATAAAATTCAAACGGCTATTTGCATTAGTAAATGCATTAATATTATATATAGAAATATAACGAATAAATTAAGTTCCACTACTATAGGCCCATCTAACATTTTAATCAATTCTTAATTTGAAATATTTGAGAGAAAAAGTACACACAAATACATTGAGAAAAAACTAAAAAATAAATATCAATTACGTGATCCCGATTTGACTTTCTGGAGGTTGAATGAAATAGTTCAAGATTAACGCTGATTCAATATGATTGATCCTAAAATTAATGGCTGTAAAATCAGATTGATCCAAATGCCGGTTAGAAAAATAATAAAAAATGCTTCATCAAGATTCGTGCAGGGTACGTAGTTGTGATGGTCCCTTGTGTTTTGGTCGTCAAATTTTAAGTGAAATTGCTTTTTCCCACATCAAACTGGTACCAGTGCTTGACTTGTACATCAATTGTAACCTTGATGTAATTCATGTTCATATATAGATCGGGATTAATATGGGAAAGTTTTTATTGGTAGTAATTAATAGAAAAGAAGAGAGACAAATAGTAAGTGTACAGTAATATTTATATTAGTAGTAAGATCGGTAACAATTTTACCGATTTTAACTTTTTTTTTTAATCTGATGTATAGATGGAGAAAATTCTTATATTTGATTTCTAGTAAAATATGAAAAGTTTTTTAAAAATAGATGGAATGTTTTATATATCTAAATTTTAAGGTACTTTATCTATTTTTGTAAAAAATATATTTACTAGAAAAAATTAAAAGGAAAAAACAAACTGGTTTAGATCAGTAAAATTCCTACCGATCCAAACTTTTTTATTTGTAAAATTAGTAAAATTGTTACAATCTTACTAGTAATATAAATATTACTGTACTCTTACCGTTTGTCTCTCTTCTTTTCTAATAATTACTACCAATAAAAAATTTCCATTAATATGGGTATTGCTGTACCTTTTACTCGGTATCAGTGAGAATCAGTTCAGATTTGTGTCAATCCTTGCAAGGCACGGTTCTTACAAGAATCCCATATTCCATTTTATTCCTTTCTTTTTAATATCAAGTTTTGTTAAACCTATCTTACAGGATGCAGCTAGTCATTTAATCGGATTAAAGAGAATCAAGGCATGAAAATCTGAGATGCTGTTTCTAAGAAATTGGTCTAAAAATGAAAATCATAGAGTGTTTTAGAAAAGAGAAGCACAGGCTAACTGAGATGTTGTTTCTATGTTAACTTAATTTTTGTTTCAGTAATGAAACGGGCTCTAAAAATCTTTTATCTCAAAAAAAAAAAAAAAAACAACAACAATAATCATTATATGATTGGCTTCTAAATCACAACACTGACACAAATCTTATCTTTTTCTTAACATGATATATGAATATTTTAGATCATGTTTGTAGTGTATGTTGAATTTAAAATTTAAGCTTTATTTTTTTACTATTGTCATATTGTCAAAATAAAGAATTGTTAAGTGATTTCCCGGTTCATTTAAAATTCAATTTATCAATTTACCTTTCTATTGAATTTTTAATAAAATTTTAATATAAATTTATTTAAAACATTATATTACAAAATACTAAAAGCATTGTGTTTTTCACGAATCAATATCCTAATTTAAAGTTTAAATTAAGAACCTTCCGAACAATTTCGAGTTAATAATGAGTGTCAACGTTAATTAGATCCCCTCTATCAGCGGAATCTGAATATATTGCTTTAATTACATGAATAATTTCTTCGAATCTCATGAACTAATCCTGACTTCTAAAAGAATATTTATATATAGAGACAGACAGACTATGGTGAGTTGTTAAGTAAAACACTTCACGCCATATTTTCATTTTGAAAATTCAAACAACCGATCCAAACCGCTCAACATGTTCTAAATATTGAATGTGCTTGGAGACTAAATTTTACATTTTTTGAAATTTTTTTACTATTTATTAAGCCACTTTGAAAGTCGCTGATCCACTGTGAACAGTAAAAAACAGTAAAAATTTATGGACCACCGGATCAGTGATTTTCAAAGTGGCTTAATAAATAGTAAAAAAATTCCAAAAAATGTAAAATTTAGTCTCCAAGCACATTTCAATATTTATATATTTTCAAAATGAAAATATGAGGGTGAATTAAAAATGATCTCGTACTTCACAACTCACCATAGCCCAGCTCTATATATATATATATATATATATATATATATATATATAGGGATGAGCTATGGTGAGACGTGGAGTAAAACCATTTTGTACTCCACGTCATATTTTCATTTTGAAAATTCAAACAACCGATCCGAACTGTTCAACATGTTCTCTATATTGAAATGTGCTTGGAAACCAAATTTTACATTTTTTAGAATTTTTTTACTATTTATTAAGCCACTTTGAAAATCGCTGATCCACTGTGAACAGTGAAAAACAGTAAAATTTTCTGGACCACCGGATCAGCGATTTTCAAAGTGGCTTAATAAATAGTAAAAAAATTCCAAAAAATGTAAAATTTGGTCTCCAAGCACATTTCAATATAGAGAACATGTTGAACGGTTCGGATTGGTTGGTTGGATTTTCAAAATGAAAATATAGTGCCATAGAGTACAAAATGGTTTTACTCCACGTCTCACCATAGCTCATCCCTATATATATATATATATAGGAAGTGTCTACGGTGCTATGCATAGCATAGAGGCCTTCGTGCTACGGCTCAATTTTTGAATTTTCAAAATTCTAACGGTCGATCCGAACCGTTCAACATGATCTCCATATGAATATGTACTTGCAAACCAAATTTTACATTTTTTAGAATTTTTTTACTATTTATTAAGCCACTTTGAAAAAACATTAATTTGTACACAACAGTAAAATCTTCTGGACCATTGGATCAGTAATTTTCAAAGTGGCTTAATAAATAGTAAAAAAATTCTAAAAAATATAAAATTTGGTTTGCAAGTACATATTCATATGGAGATCATGTTGAACGGTTCGGATCGACCGTTAGGATTTTGAAAACTCAAAAATTGAGCCGTAGCACGGAGGCCTTCTATGCTACGCGTAGCATATTAGCCAGATTCTATATATATATATATATATATATATATATATATATAGAGTAAGGCTACGGTGCTTTGCAAAGTAAACCACCCCGTTTACTTCGGGCTACTTTTTGAATTTTGAAAATCCAAACAACCGATCCGAACCGTTCAACATGTTCTAAACATTGAAATGTGCTTGGAGACCAAATTTTACATTTTTTAGAATTTTTTTACTATTTATTAAGCCACTTTGAAAGTTTCTGATCCGGTGGTCCAGAAAATTTTACTGTTTTTTACTGTTTGCCGTTGGATCAGCGATTTTCAAAGTGGCTTAATAAATAGTAAAAAAATTCCAAAAAATGTAAAATTTGGTCTCCAAGCACATTTTAATGTTTAGAACATGTTGAACGGTTCGGATCGGTTGTTTGAATTTTCAAAATCTAAAAAATAGCCCGAAGTAAACGGGGTGGTTTACTTTGCAAAGCACCGTAGCCTTACTCTATATATATATATATATATTAAGAACGTAACACTGATAGCATGCATAACAATCCGTTGTGCATTGTCAATTAAAGCACTGATACAAGTATTCTTTCTTATTTCAGGACTTATTGATAACCATGTGTAATATATGTTTATTCCCTTCATTCTCAACATATAAACCTGTGATAAAGAGAAATTGCATTCTCACAGGCACATTTTCAGATATATCAAAAACTGAGCATATTATATTGATGAAATTGCATTCTCACAGGCACATTTTCAGATATATCAAAAACTGAGAGCAAAAGGCTCCACTTTTAGTGAGAAATGGAAGATTCAGGTGTCTGGACACCGCCATGTATGAGCTATTACCAGTCAATGGATCGAGCTAGCATTCTAAAAACCTGGCCACGAAAGCGCCTG
This sequence comes from Carex parvula, assembly GCA_025461045.1. Taxonomy (NCBI): domain Eukaryota; kingdom Viridiplantae; phylum Streptophyta; class Magnoliopsida; order Poales; family Cyperaceae; genus Carex; species Carex parvula. Next base: position 3,042,455 of record JAJGRW010001095.1, on the reverse strand, counting down.
TACATGTTTGGGACTGAAAGGGAGGTGCGAGATAAGCGTGGTGGTGAGAGCGGAGAGGAAATTAAGGTGAGGTAGAGGTTCCAACATTTAGCGAACTGAGGGATTGGACAAGACGCACTGCTATGGCGATGGCATTTCCAATTTATTTGGTAATGTAAGATACCCCCAACAGTAAATTTTTTTACCAACCTGATGCTTCATGGCAAGATCCTGACGCATGATGTTATGCGTTCCAGGGGCAGAACTAGAAAATAGAGGCTGAAGAATCAAATATAGTGTAATTTCATTTTATAAAGAGAGCTAAAAGATATTAATACATAGAAAAATTACAAAATTTAATGGACTAAACTATAAATTTTCAAACTATAGGGGGTGCTTAGCACCCTTTTCCCACCACTATGTTCCGCCCCTGATGCGTTCCAGGAACATCATTTGCGAGATGGATTGTGTGATGTGTCGGACGTGTTCTTTCGAGTCAGCTCTACACCTATTCCAATGTCCGTACGCTCAGATCATGTGGCCGGAGAACACATTGCAAGGCATATGGTGCATATCAGAGAAAAGAGTATAGAGAATCGGGATTCATGACGAAAGAAGACTTGGGCTGCTAGATTCATATGTGTAAGCTGACATGTGTGGAAACAGAGAAATGTAGTCGTCTTTGGAGATCGATTGATGCAGCCTATTATGCTGGCAGAGAGAATCAAGACTGAAGCAACGCTTTGGAGTAGATTTTCTAAGGCTAATATTGTACAGTAGAATATGCGACTAGGTAGATGAATGATTAAATGTAGTTTTAGTTTTGTAGTGTAACAGATATACTTCAGGGATTTTTATCAATTGAAACTGACAGCCACTGTCAAGATTTAAAACAAAACAAAAGCCCCTTGTTGTCTGTAACACTACTGTTTTTAGTGCAAATATATATTCATATTTGACATTATTTGATTACAACAATAGCTCAAGAAATATTATTGTGATAATTTTATAGGTATATACGCCTAACGCCTCCATTACATTTCTAGATATCTAAGCTCTATTATGTTATAAATGATATGAGTATCTCCATTTCAAATACAAAATTAACCTTATAAATATGTGTAAATAATTTGGTGGGATAATTGAAGTTCCTTATGTGCATATTTATAAAGAGGAGGGATCCACTTACACTCTTTTTTAGTGACACCGGATTACATCATACATTTTTAAAGTCCAAACAGTCGATCCAAACCATTTAACATGATGGATATATTAAAATGTGCTTGCAGATCAAATTTTACATTTTTTTTGAATTTTTTTACTATTCATTAAGATGGATACAATTTTCAATGGTCTGAAACAGCGATTTTGTAAAATAATTAATAAATAGTAAAAAAATTTAAAAAAATGTAAAATTAGATCTGCAAGTACATTTTAATATATCCATCATGTTGAACGATTTGAATCGAATGTTTGGACTTTGAAAATTTTGAAAATGTCGAGTGTAATCCGGTGTCACCAAATAGAGTGTAAGTGGATCCCTCATCATTTATAAATTATAATTGTCAGGTAATTTGGGTATTTAGGGGCCTAATTCGGTACACAAACTTAAGTACGTAGTTGATTCGGCAGTTATTGGGCTATCATCTAGATAAATTTATTTCCGAGTGTGTAAATGCTACTTCTACTTTTTTAGGCAGCAAGGGCCCGTGGGCCAGATTATATGTTTTAGATCATACAGCAGGGGTTGTGCATGGTGGCTGTAAAACACAGCTAAGCCCCATGCACGTACAAACAGTGCAAATAGCAAATACAACAACACAGAATCACAGAAAGATCTATCCTAAAGTGTTTCTGCAAGTATTGATCGCAGTTACCTGAACCTGCGAATCATATCTCCCCAGCAAGAGCAACATATATAAACCCCAAACGCCATATATATGCAAGAAACCCCAAAAGTAAAAACAGAACCAGTAGGAAATACACGACATTCGACATATATACAATAAATACACAGGAAGTGCAGGTAATAATTAAGGTGGTAGTAAGGTCTAACAAAGGAACCATCAGACATTCAGACTGCAGGTATATAATACACAAAAGCCGTACAGCCTGAACAGAAGACGTGAGCATCAGTGTGAGACTAGAGGTGGGGCAGAAGGGTAAAGCCAGCCCTTGTACTTTTTTTGATATAAGAACATACAAAAAACTTGTCATAAGTCTTCTATGAGTCTCATCATCATATATGTGTTCACTTGTCAATTCTATATAAAAGAGTACTTTCAAATACTATAAGCATTTCTTAATTTCTTAATTTAGCTCAAATACCAAATCATAATCTAACCAATCATTACTACGTCTTAATTTAAAAAAACATTTCATCTGTATTTTCCTTTTTCCCATCAATCGAGGAAAATAAGTTTTTCGGCATGCACACGTATTTTTTTATTGAAGCACTTTTTCAAAAAGAAAAAGGAAAAAGAAAGAACAAAATCAATCAATGTGTCATTACATCGACGAATGCAATTCAACAAGGAGACGTATCAGATGAGTGGGACCGTTTGTCAGATCCACCTCTTAGCCCAATCCTGGGCAAACTCCTAGATTTTGTTTTACTACTTTTAGCATCTGGTGCTTTTCTCTGTATAGACCGCTGAGTGATACGAATTGGGATTCCACCCAAATCAAAATCTTCTTTCAATGACTTGGTTAAGAACCTGAGATCTGTATCTGAGAGTTGTGCCTTTCCACTGAGAAATGCAACAAAAGTCGGGGGCCGGGCTTTTACTTGTGTGAAGTACTTAATTTTTGGTTGGGTTGCTAGATCTTTCCATGAATGCCTACTCATGACCTAAGGAGAAAAAAGATTAGAAAATCTAACAGTTAGCTGAGTGGTAGTTGAAACACAAAAACTCACACCACTGTTAATGCTGACAAGTGATTAGCAAACCAACAAAATCAGCTAATGACTTCTATTGTTTGTATGTCTTCTGCCACAAAAAAAAAAATTTTAGATGTACTGAGAGATTTCTCAAGGGAAAATAGTTGGAAGTTTAAGATTTCACAAAAATGTACCAAATTTTTATCTTATTTGCAAAATTACTCTGAGATGTACTACAAATTTTTATCTTACTTGCAAAAATACTCTGAGAAGTCATTAGAATCAGCATGGAGTTTATAAAAACATATATATCTTAAAAGGTTTAGAATCACAAAACCCCCAATGCGTGAAGTTCAGTTCAGAAAGCGATAATGTGCAAAATTTACAAAAAAACCTAACAAATTTACCTTGCGTAACCAACGGTTCAGACGAGCAGTTGGCAACCGGAGGCACCATTTCTGATAAGTGTCTAAAACCTGATGCATCACCGCAGCACGTCCCTTTCCTTCCAGTGCGGAAATAAAGACAACTGGTATCCCAGTAACCTGTCATATTTTCAATCCATTAATTAGTATTAATTAGTACTCGTAAAACTTTAGCCCCAAGTATAGATCAGTAATGAGAACTAGAATTGTTCAGAAAACCACTATAAAGTAAGTATTTCATAAAGAATAAATTATCTTATCTGAGTTTGAACAAGTTGTACTACTGGAAGCTGGCAATCTAAATGTCCCTTCATAGAAAATAAAATTAACAAATAGGAAGATAAAACAGAATGGTTTTACCAATTCACTTCCCATTTGGTCCGCGAAAAACTTAAATGTCGCCATTTTGGTCCCACATATTTAGATGTATCATTCTGGTTGTGCTCCATTATCTTTCAGTTCCAAAATGGATGGAAATACAAGCAAGAATTTCTCTCTTATAACCAAAAATGTTGCTAAATTGGATTAAATATGGACCAAAATTACAACTTCACAAGTCACAACTAACACCCAGCAGCAAGTGGATTATGCACCAGGGACAATACGTGTAATTAGCTTCAAAATAAAGCAAACCTGGGGAATAACAGTTTGGATTTCTTGAGGGACGGCCTCCAAGACTTTGTCAAGCAAGGAATTTTTATTGCCTCTTAGTAAATCCATTTTGTTGACTATCACCACTAGACCACGGCCTTCTTCTATGGCTTGTCGAGCTATAACCACCTCAGCATGATTCATGCTATTCTTCTTTTTTGCAATCTTCCCATCACAAACAAAACAGCAAAAGAGATTACATTAAATTAAATATAATATTGTAAGCAATACATACTCATTTCTCCTCACTTTGTTTTATGTATCTCAGCAATATACACCCTATATTTCTTGTATTTACAAATAAGTCATATCAACAAACAATTATTATATTGGTAAGTATTTTCAAATAATATGTTAATACTAAATTATAATGTTTTGCCAACTGAAGGAAAATTTGGAATCAAAGGCATCAAAAGTACTAAAAACTAAACCCATCAACTCTTCAAGACTAATTCATAATTTGGGTATTACTTCATTTTACTTAAACCTATACTTTAGTGGAGTAAGAGCAAAAATTATTAATATTAAACAGGCCTGTACTGTTCAGTCTCTTCAAGACCTCTAATGTTGGTTGCTTCTTGAAAATGCAAGGCACATGGGTACAAGACCTTTCTTTTGTTTCAATATTATTAACTAAGTTAAGGTTATAATTGAGAACGTATACCTCTTCTCCATCAAGCACTAAAGCAACTATATGAGCTCTCATAAGATTCTTTCTAGATTGTATTATACTTAGTGATGATGGCCCCTTTTCTCTCCCTGACCGTTCCAACCATCCAGCAGTATCCACCTTAAATTAAAGAAAAGAAGAAATTATAAAAGTTTTGGATTAGAAAAACTTAAAAAATACTAACATGAACCCTGATTTGTTTACCCAGTTTGTTATTTGGTCGCTAAATTTCTAACTTCTGTTTTGGCACCTACAAATTCGATGTTCATAATTTTTATCTTTATTATCATCTATCAGTGAAAATATGAAAGTTAGCCCCAGTCAACACTGATACACATTTTTCATCAGAAAGAAAAAAAAAAAAAGAACTCTCAGCAAACACAACTTGCTCCAAATCAAACTGGTTAATTCTGATTTCATCCATATTATGGCCAAAAAAATTGGCTACAATATTTGCATACAAAAATCAGAAATCTAAACTTGAGGATCAAAGCAGTAAACAAAAATCTTTTATATAGTTCACAAAATGGACTATAAGATACCAAAAAGATGGTTCGGTTGTCAAATTGAAACTGGGCCCGAATGGAATCTCTTGTCAGGCCAGCCTCAGGGCCCACCAGAACCCTTTTCTCTTGCAAAAGAGTGTTTAATAGGGTAGATTTGCCGACATTGGGACGTCCAACAATGGCAAGTTGCAATGGCACATTCTCATCTCCACTCTCCATCTCACAATCAACACCGTCTTCATTTTTCTCCTCTATTATGCATCACAAAAACCTAAAGTTAAAATTTTCATATTTGCGTTTGAGAAGCAACATTGCCGATCTTATAACTAAACACTAACAATTTCTGTTATTTGCAACTAATCAGATGACCAAAAGTGGAATATAAAAATCATATCCACCAAAAGTGCTGAATTAGGCCCCACCTATCCATATTTACCCAACCTAGTCGTTGCTACATAACTGAATCTTACAAATTTAAAACCAACAGGAAAATTCATCCAACCTCATCTTTACTGCACATTAGGCCTACAAATGAAAAATTGTGCAGATTACACACAAACAAATTGTCAGCAGTGGACAGAGTTCATTCATAGCCGTATATGATGTGTAGGTACTTAACAAGAAAAACAAAAAAACTGTGTACTTGTACAATACATTAACAATCAGGTTTAACTTGCTTATATACTATCGCACTGTTTATAATGTGCAAAAAGGAACTATGTAAGAGAGAAACAACAACAGCGAAAAATCTTAACAAGTACCAGTTGGGAGTTGAAGCATGTAATCCTCCAATATGGGCCGAAGGATCTCATAAAGCTCGGCCATCCCAAGCCCAGTCTCAGCCGATATAGCAACCGGGTCACCAAAGCCTAGTTTATGGGCCTCACCAGCAGCTACTGCCAGAAGACCCTGTTCATCCAATGACTCAGATTTGTTCATGACAACAATAGTACGGATGTCGGGTGCATGCTTCCTTAACCATTGGCCCACGTCGAGATCAAGAGGTTGTAATCCATCCCTATAATAACACATAACTTAAACATGTCATTTTCGCTCCTTTCGTCAAAAGAAGCTTTTCTCGTGTACATAATAAAAGGAAATTCTCAGGACCATTTTTCCTTCACAATTTTGCTTCAAGAGGTTCAAATTGGCCTTTGATCTACAATCTTCATCTCATATAAGAGATAAAGGATGGGAAACCTTCACCACTTGAAAAGCAAAGCAATGGCTTGGCATAACAGTTTGACTGAGCAGTGTTCAGACATGTTTAACAGTTTGCAAGTATGGAATAAACTTCACAAATAAATAATGAAATTGATAAGAATAGACAAGTACTTAACCTGACATCTATCAAGAAAATGGCAAATTGAGACCTGGAGAGAACATTTCCTGTCATCTCAGCTGTCCGACTAAGGATGGTACCTGATGTGGCAGCGGTTTCAAGCCCAGCAGAATCCAAAACCCGAAACCGCAAATCTCCCAACTTTGCAATTCCTTCTCTTACATCACGTGTTACATGGTCACCAGGTGTGTTATACACAAGTGCCTCCCTCCTCCTTATCAACCTACACTTAATAAAAGAAGGGTCAGTTCTGAAATTTGTAGCATGCATATACAAATAGGTGCAAAATTGAAGCTTTTATTGTGAGGCCCCTGATATCATGTTATATAACAAATTATTGCTAAATATCACAGATAGTAGGGATGCGAAAAGCCCATAAGCTGTTTGTGAAAATGCCTCAATAGCATATTATGAGATATTACTAACTGTTGATCAGCACAAGAACAGTATAGTTAATTGAAACAATCCTTAAACATAACAGAAAGGGGCTTCTCTATTTCCGACAGGATTATCATCAAATTAATTTAAGAAAAAGGAGGGTTCTACACACTGTTAAACTTCTTTTTTGAGCTGATCATGAGTGTTTAAGCCTCACCGATTGAATAATGCCGACTTCCCCACATTTGGCCGGCCAACAAGTATAATAGTGGGAAGAAGCTTTGCATCTACCTTGGTGAAATCAAACCTCGATTTCTTCAGAGACTTCTTCTTTCCCTTGGGCTTATCTGCAGTGAAAGTAGGAGAAGAAGATCCAGAAAGAGGAGCTTCAGTAGATAACAAGGCTGCGTGCCATGTGGAAGGGACGCGAGAACTAAAGGGGTTAAAAGTGGGAGAGGGTTTTAGAGGGTTTAAAGGAAGCAAGGTTGTCGACAGGGGTTTAGAGATGTTGAATGAGGTTAAGGGGACAAGAAGGGTTTTGCGGGCTCGTGTAAGGAGTGCTCGGAGAAAGGGGGTCGACATCAATGGCGAATTGATACCAAATGGTAGCGAAGAATTAAGCTCGCTTAGCACTTCAAGTTCTCTGATTGAGCTCCTGCACAAAAAGTGTTTATATTGCACTAAAATATAAAGGGAATCGACATCAATGAAGGGGATCGACTTCAAGCTCGCTTAGCACTTCAAGCATGATACATAACATAAGTGTTTATATTAAACTAAAATATGGTACTTGAAGATCAAGGAGTTCTTCGTCATTTTCTCAAAGAGTAAACTTGTCTTCATTCATATTTAATGATCTTATAATTATTAGAGTGTTTAATGAATGTGATTTATTCATATAAAATCGTTTCAACATTCTTACAATATAATTTTCTTAATGTATAAAAATCATTTTTCAAATGTTATAATCCAAGAAAAAAAATTCGTTCTCTCAAATTTCATCACAAGTTCTTCCTTCAAAAAATTTACAGCTTTTGAAAGTTCTTTAGGAGTTCAAATTTTATTTAGATCATCAATATAAACTACAATTATAACAAAATCATTCCTAAATCTTTTCATGAAAATACATGGATAATATCATTTTTACATCCATATTTCCATAAATATTCACTAAGACGGTTATACCACATGAGTCTAGATTGATTTAATTTATATAAAACTTTATGTAATATAACTGAATAATGTTCTCGAGAACCAAAATTACATGCTTCATGCATTTTAAATCCTTCAAATATTTTCATATATATCATTATCAAGCGAATCATATAAATAGGTTGTAACGACATCTATTAGGCCACAAATCAGGTCCTTTATGGATTGCAGACTAATTATGTATCGAAAAGTTGTTGTATCAACCACATATGAGTATGTTTGTTCGTAATCAATTCCAGGTCATTGCAAAAAAACCTTGGGCGACAAAACATGCTTTATATCTTACAATTTCATCTTTCTCATTTTGTTTTCACATAAATACTCATCTATATCCTACTGTTTTTACTCCTTTGGGTATTGGGACCACAGGCCCAAAAACTTATCGTTTTTCAAGAGAATTTAACTCTGCCTCAATTGCACATTTTCATTTTGGCCAATCATTTCTTTATCGACATACTTTTATAGACTTCGGGTCATGATTCTCATTATTCATTATATTTAGCGCTATATTATATGCAAAAAACATCATTGATATCAATTTTATCTTGGTTCCATCTTACTCCATTCATGATATAATTTATCGAGATATCTTCATTTTCATGAATTTCAGATACCTAAATTTCTGTTAGAACTCCAATATTACTTATAATTTGATTCTCTTATGGAGTTTTATCAGAAATTATCATATCCTCAACTTGACCATTTTCATTATTTGCTCTTTTTCTTTTTCGAGAATTTATCTTTGGAACCGATGGTCTTCCAAGCTTCATGCGTGTCATAATATTATTAATCTGTCCAATTGGAGCATTAGCAGCTGGTACATGTGATTTGGTCACTTTCTTTGAGTCTGTAAATGCGTATAGCAATTGATTAGCTAATCTTTGCAAATGAATTATCTTTTGAACATTTTGTTCACATTCTTTAATACAAGAATTATAATGAGACAATGATAATTCATTTCAACTAATACCTTTTTCCAGCTGAATTATCTTTTGAAACCTCCTTTTTTATTACCGTTTTATATTTTATTCGTACTAATTATTGAGGAGGGTTCAAATGCACCATGATTTTTGTGCTCCAATATATTCCACATTCTTTATCTTCGTTTTCAAAGTCCAAACAGTCGTTCTGAACTGCTCAACATGATCTTTATAATAAAATATGCTTGGAGACCAAAGTTTATATTTTTTAGAATTTTTTTACTATTTTTTTATTTTAGATAGATACAAACTCACTGTTTTAAAGATATTCTGGACCATCCGAAAAAGTGATATTGTACCTATGTAAAAAAAAATAGTAAAAAAATTCTAAAAAATATAAAATTTGGTCTCTAAGAATATTTTATTATGAAGATCATGTTGAGCGGTTCGGCTTGATTGTTCGGACTTTGAAAACGGAGATAAATGATGTGGAGCATATTGGAGCACAAAATCATGGTGCATTTGAACCCTCTTATTAATTATGTACAAATTTTGCTTATCAAAATGAATACATTATGCCACACGAAATATCACACTAGAAATTCATTAAAATTCAACTAAAAATGAAATAATCATATGTCATAGGATTTTTTTTTTTTTTTTTTGCAGAAGGCTGTTTTTCCTCAGTGCTTGAATTGTCCCAACGAGGCAGATCACCAAATGGAGTAATACCGAATACGCAGTGATAATGATTTAAAAAACCTCTGTATTTTTTTAGAACATTATCCAAAACCAAATCCATCAAATTTATTCTTGAAAAAGAAAATCAGCTGCTTATTAGTTATTACTACAAGCAAGAAATCTGACAAATCCCATTAATTCCTTTGAAAACATGCATAAACAAGCTAAGATCACACTAGCAACCATCTCAAGAGCATTTCATCTGAGACCCGCCTGAGAGGTGGAGCGTGCAGCCTTTGGACCCGCTTGTCAGGCAGCAATTGCAGTGCGCCGACAGATGCTCGCCGCCAGAAGAAGGGCAAGTCATGTACTCGACTTCTAGACAGTACAGCGGGCACGCAACAGCTTTTGCATTGCTGCTCATTTCTCCTAGGAGGAGCACTCCTGATTTCATTCATTTTTATGCAAGTTTTGAGAAACAAATTGTATGGAATTATATTTTGTTCCCTTTTTGTTTGAACTGGAGTTTTGAGGGCTTTCCATGGCCACGCTAAATTGCAACCGCATCTCAATATCAACATAAGTGAATAATTAAGAAAGGAGAAATAAGAAATTGGGACGAATCATTCATATTTAAGCTGTTGAGCATCACACCCTCTGATTACAAAATGTGAAAGGTAAACAATAATTTGAGTCAAAAAATTTACCAGACAGTAGGAGAATAACAGCCATGGAGAGCCTTGTGTAAGCCATTACCTTTTCTGACTGGTGATGCACATTACACACATCTATCTATATATTTAATTAGAGGTAGAATTTGAGTTGGAAAAATAGCAAGGTGGAGCCGGCTCTGTTACAGAACAGGACGGTTACGGCACGGAACGCGTGTCGGATATGTGTCGTGACCATTCACGTGTTGGACCATCTTTAAAAAATTTAGCATGACACATCACGTCACGCAAAAGATCTAATTACGGCACAATACGGTACGTGATCATGCGAGTCATATGTAATTAAAAACGTTAGATTTTAATCAAATGGTGAATCTTGAATAAACTAACCTAAATTATAATCAAATAGTTACATGAATCATGCAAGTCATGTTTGAACACAACGTAACTCGCGTGGCGTGACAATTCGTGTACTGTGATTACCCCTTAATATTTTAATCACAATACAGCAAGGTACGTAATAAATTAACTTAATCACAACACGGCACGAGTCGAAAATCACAGCACAGCGCATCACGTTTTTTCCGATCTAAGTCCAAAATCACGGAAAGGCACGGCACTTTTTTTCAATCTATGAAGAATATCAAGTTCGCCGTAAAGTTTGACCAAACAGTACTGCTTATGTCGGACTTGACTGTTGACTTATGATGGCGAAACCTAGACAATCAAGTATTGACTTTTGACCTTTGACCATGGACTTCCACAGAGAATATCAGGTGGAATCATATATGTTAGCCATGCGGAAAGGTTGCAATTAAACGGATCGGATATTATCCGTTGTATTTGAATTTTTATGAATTGAATATTTGGATGTAGATAGTTTGTGAACAAGGATAGGAATATGAATATAATTTATGTAAATAGGGATATCGATACGGTTTTAGTTCTAAAAGCGGGTATCAATATTTTTAACTTTGATATATGTTTCTTATATAATTAGAGAAGAATATTTACTTTAACGATATATTTCATAATGACATAATAAGTGTAATACGAGATCCTTTTTATTTATTTATCATAATAATTGAATATTTGAATTATATTTGTATTTATGTTATTTTTACTTTCTAATGAGAAAATAATAATTTATTTAGTAATATTTTAATTTTATTACAATATTTAATTTAGCAATTCGAATTATATTCATATCCGTATCCATATATATTTATATATATTTAGAGCAGGGTTAAAACGCACCATTGGTTTTGTGCTCCAATCATGCTCCACGTCTTTTTCTCCGTTTTCAAAGTTCGAACAATCGATCTGAACCGCTCAACATTATTTTCATATTAAAATGTGCTTGGAGACCAAATTTTATATTTTTTGAAATTTTTTTACTATTTTTTTAGATAGGTATAAAATCACTGTTTTGGATGGTTCAGAATCTTATGAAAACAGTGATTTTGTACCTATTTAAAAAAATAGTAAAAAAATTTCAAAAAATATAAAATGTGGTCTCCAAGCACATTTTAATACAAAGATCATGGTGAACGGTTCAGATCGACTATTCGGACTTTGAAAATAAAGATAAAAAATGTGAAGCATGATTGAAGGCTTGGAGTACAAAACCAATGGTGCATTTTAAAAATACTCATATATTTAATATCCGTATTCATATATTCATATTCGTATCCATATATATTTATATATATTTAATATCTGATTCATATATTATACGTTTAATATTCAGTCCGTACATATATTCATTAAATAAAATAAATACAGATATAATTTTACAACTGACAGTCCGTATTCCGTGTTTGATAATTTGCACACTTGGTCATTCCACTGCCAGTGTAAAGAATGGATGCATCAAATAATTAGGGCTAAGTTTGGACGTCACAATTTTCATGAGGTCCTATGGGATTTTATGTTAGTTGGGATAAATTCTTTTGAATCCGCTCGGGGATCATTTTGATTTGAAATGGTTTTTATTTTATTTTCCATATTCTCTTTACAACTTGTACAAAATCATAAAAATTAAATAAAATCAAGTCCAACTTAATTTTATTTTTTTCACGGTGTGATGCTAGCAACTATGGACCGTAGTTAAAAATTGAGACTAATATATTATGATAACACCAACAAGATAGCAATCAGGTGATAAACAGCTTAATCTTCTCAAGTAGCAACCAAACATGTCTTGGCCATGTTGCCAATTTACATAAGGTGGGGAATATGTTACAGGTGCCTAGTAATCTACGAGGCGAAGTCGACAAAATACACTATTCCTCGCCACTGTCAGAGTCTGTAAACGAATACTTCTTTCGTCCTTCAATTTTGAGAAGAATAGTTCCAGAATTTTCTTCCGACCATTCGATATTCTCCCTTGTAGCAAGGCTCTTGACCTGAAAATATGAAGTGACATCCGGGATTAGATTTTTAAGTCTAAATTTGTAAGAGGCAGGTATCCACCTGAAAAATAAGTTCTTTTTTTAAAACTCACCGATCGCTTCATCTTTCCCTTTCCTACACCATTCTCGCCACATCCAGTGATAACTCTCAGATAATTGACCGCTGGTGAATCAAGAAAAAAGAACTCATTAGACCATGAAACACACACTTATAGCTTGAAGTTTGGTCCCGCGACTAGATGGAAACGGCCGGATTATTTTTAAAGAGCCAACATCTTTTGTTTATTTTCTGATAAATTTCAACCATACAAACAAAGGGACAAATCAAGCAAGACATGACTCTACATTCTTCATACCAACAGAACCAAAGCTTTTCAAAAGAAGTTTGTAAACACATAAAAACAGGGCTCAAATGCCCCATTGCTTCATGCCCCAATTTTTATCTTCAATTTCAAAGTTCAAATAGACGATCTGAACCGCTCAACATGATATCTACGTTAAAATATGATTGGAGACCAAATTATATATATTTTGGAAACTTTTTACTATTTTTTTAAGATAAGGTAGAAAATCACTATTTTTTAGGAAATTGTGGACCATCTAAAAACAATGATTTTGTACCTATCTTACAAAAGAAGAGGGATCCACTTACAACATCTTACAACAATTCAACATCTTACAATAATTCAGTTTTGCAATTTTAAAAGTCTAAACAGTCAATCCAAACCGTTCAACATGATATCTATATTAAAATGTGTTTGGATATCAAATTTACATTTTTTTGAATTTGTTTACTATTTATTAAGTATTTTACAAAACTGCTGTTTTTCGGTGGTCCAAAATTGTCTAAAAACAACAGTTTTGTAAAATACTTAATAAATAGAAAAAAAATTCAAAAAAATGTAAAATTTGATCTCCAAGTACATTTTAATATAGATATCATGTTGAATGGTTTGGATCGACTGTTTGGACTTTGAAAATCGCAAAACCGAATTGTTGTAAGATGTTGCAACTTACAAATGTTGTAAGTGGATCCCTCCTCCTTAAAAAATAATAAAACATTTCCAAAAAATATAAAATTTGGTCTCCAATCATATTTTAATGTGGATATTATGTTGAGCGGTTCGGATCGTTTGTTTAAACTTTGAAATTGAAGATAAAGATGTTTGGGTACGATTGGGGCATGAAGCAATGGGGCATTTGAGCCCTCTAAAAACATTTGTCAGTTCTATGTTCAGTTTGATCTTATATAAGAGGGGAGGAAAAACCATCATTACTTGCGAAGTTTTCAATACTTGACTGAATATACCTACAGAAGCACACTTTTCTAACCATTAGACACATTATTGAGAAATAAAAAGGGAGGTGTTACAAGATAAAAGATGGGCATCATCTGCTGGGTACTGTTATTTTCTTCTCTTATGGTGCTTAATTGGTTTTCAGCACGCAGACCAATGCTAACTGCTTGGGTAACCAGAAACATTGATACACCAAGAGCTTAGAAATTCAGAACAATTTTGGACTTACAAGGTATACATGCGAACGACAGAAGATGTCGCTTGAGAATACCAATAGCTTGCTTAACATGCTGCCCGTGCAAATCGATGGTCACAGTATTTTTTATAGCTTGATTCCTGCTTATACGAAATCCAAGATTAGGACTTGCAACAGAACTTCTAAATCTTTATTTTCAACTTATAATTATCTTAAAATCTGCTACAATGGATTAACAGTAAATAGCTAGGAACTTTTCACTACACTAGTAATGGCCAAAATGGAAATAAGTATTCACAACACATAAAATTATAAGGTGGATGTTAATATTCAAATTTAGTAATTAAAAAAAACATTGGGTATCTGATTTTAACCTTGCTCCAAAGATCTCTAGGCTGGCCCTCTCATCTTCTGCACAAGCCAAGTCACGATAATAATTTCCCTGAAATCATATGTAACTTGTTATATAACAAACAACAAAAAAATTACAAAGGCATATCTCGTCTATTTAAATATAAATAAACCATAATACAGACTATTTTTTTCTAAGAGCCTTCACAGACTCACAGAAAAAAAACTCGAAAGTATTGGTAAAATGTACAACTCTCAGAAGCCCACGAGGTAGAAGCATTTGAAAAAACATGTAACAATCGAATGGAAATTAAACTTTCCAAAAGGTCATAAAGTTCTACTCTACAACATAAAAAAGGAAAACGTTACCTTTTCAGCGAGGCAAGAAGCATGGCTACGGCTACCCCTAGAATATTCCACTGCAGCCTGTAAAATAAACAAGTGGCAAAATTTGTTTTTTTACATAAAACAAATGCTGGCTAGAATGCAAACATTGTATCATCTCTGAACTTACTCTCTGATAGTATTTCTTCATCAAATCCCAGTTCTGTTGTGCAACCGTTCTGAATTCATGATAGCCATCTCCTTTTCCTGCATTAATATTAATTTCAGTGAGATGCACAAGTGAAACTTAATAAATATACTAGAAACTCGTGATCAAGGATACAAGAATTTTACCATATTTAGGTCTTTGCCTGGTGGCTGACGTTGCCATAGAATTCAACTCCCAGTTCTGCTGTGCAGATTTAAACTCAAGATAGCCATCTCCTTTACCCACGTTAACATTAATTTCAGGGAGATGCACAAGGAAAAAAATAATATACCTCAAACTCATGAACAATTTTTATTTTACCAATTTTAGGGTTATGCCTGGTGGCTGATATGGCCTTAGAATGGAACTCAAAATCTTGGCCATTTTGTAGATTTTTAGCAATCTTTCTCCAATCCATATTACCAGATGCATAAGTACGGCTTTGTGGTACTTCATGTATGTTGAATAGAGACTCTAGTACATCTTTTCCTATCTCAGGCTTTGATTGTGTTGGTTCCATTGGATGTGTATCACTCTCGGGTCTACAAAACACAGATAATTATAAGAAACTTGCACCTACAAGTTACTCTACCAAAACAAAAGGTTTAGGAAAAAAAATTAAACTTAGCAAACTTTACATAAATAGAATTTTGAAAAGAGCAGTGAAGCTATTATACCTTTTAAAAAATAAACCACTCTCTCTTTCCAATGGAAAATTTGTCCATGATGATGCTCTATCTCCAAACTGAAACAAACCCAACATAGAATAGGAAATAAGCCCATAAAAACGAAAAAGTGAAGTGTGAATAGCATACCATGTGACCATGACTATGATACCTAAAGGTTTTAAGGTCATTATTCCAATAGAAACAAACAAAGTGTGATAGCATAATTCGAAGGCTTTTCAGGTATAAGAGGAAAAAAAATTAACATAAAATACTACCTGCTTTGGAGTAATGTTGTTCCCAGGTGGATTCTTGCAATCCATGCCATGAAAAATGTGAGAATAATTAAAGCTATTATTTGGAGCAGGGATGAATCTCTTTCTGATTTGAGCACAGTAAGATTCGTCTGACAACTCGAGCAGCAGTTCCAATGCCTACAAAAAATTATGTCAGTTTTTTTTTTTTTCAAAAATCATTTTAGCATGACAAATCAAAGGATGTTCAATCCATTTACAATGCACTTGGTATTTGCTTATGCATATTAACTTATAAATTTTGCACCCACCATTTCACAGTACATACAAAGCCAAACATTTCTCAAATTTACAACCACCACAATCTTTTTGGTTATCTCCAAACAGTAAGTAAATAATAAGAAAAAGCTCGAGTAAGAACCAAAAGAATAAATTATCATAACTCTCTCCACATTAACAAAAATTATTCACGAACTTCATAAACT